>JAOPHQ010004642.1:0-32500 GCA_030340625.1 Merluccius polli | reverse complement strand
TTAGTTGTTTCGGAACAAGTTGTTCCGAAAATGATCGCACTGTTTGAAGTTCAAGTATATTTCAAAATCTTTCTTTTTTTTTTTTTTAAATCTTGACAACTGGTTATTTCTGCTTCTTCTTGCAGACGTGCAGTCATTTGGGAAAAGCCTTGAGAAGTACCACAGCCAGTATAGACAGGCTCTGGCCATCGAACAGCACAGACAACTGGGGCTGCTCCTGGTGGACACCACACAACTGAAAAACAACCTCACACCGTCTCCCCTTCGCTGTCTGGAGGTCAACCCTGAACTTTCGCTCTCTATCTCTCTCACTCACTCACTCACTCACTCACTCACTCACTCACTCACGCACTCACTCACGCACTCACTCACTCACGCACTCACTCACGCAGTCACTCATTCTGGCACGCACGCACACACACACAGTGTATGCAATAACATCAACACTGCAAGGTTGTTTTTCTCTAGACAATAAACATTTTAGACAAATAAAACCATCATAAACGCAACATTTTCCTTGCTGATTAGTCTTTGCCAGAGACACTAATGGAGAGGAAAGTAAAAATAAGCTAAGTGCAAAGGGCATCCTTTGGAAGCAATGCATTAGTTGTACAGAAACATTTAGTTGTTTTGTATTTCTGCTACTAATAGGCCTACTAAAAGGCCCATTGAAAAACTCCATTATTATTTTAGGGATACGTGTGACACATGGGGCCCTTTTGGAGAAAAAAAAGGGTGCGTGTGTATAAAGCGAATCCTCTGGGGCATCTTCTCTTCTCTCTCCAGGCTATTAACGAAATACTCCCCTTGCTGGCCAAGAAGATGCTAGACGCCATCGTCTCTGAGGCCCAGGACGCCCAGTTCAAGCTGCAGTTCACCCCCTCTGCCACCACGGAGTTCGTCAACTCCCTCACCTTCCTGGACGAGATACAGGAAAGAGTACGGGACTTTATTTTTTATTTGACTTTTTTTTATAATTATTTTACATTTTATTTTAGTTATAATGTTTTACATTTCATCCTCATCCTCTTCTTCCCTATCCTCATCCCTTTCTTCATTGTCATCCTCATCATTGTCATCACCCTCGTCTTTATTCTCATCGTCTTCGTCTTTTACGTCATCCTCTTCGTCATTGTCACCATTGTTATCCTCATCATCGTCTTCTTCATCGTTATCATCGTTGTTATCATCATCGCCGTCATCGCCATCGTCATCTCAATCTTAATCCTCTTCGTCGCCATTATTATGCTCATCGCCTTTGTCAGCTTTGTGGCAGATGCGTTCATTCATTCAGTCATCCATTCACGCTCGCCTCCCCTCTTGTCTTGTCCGCCCTTCGTCCCTCTCCCCTCCTCCATCCAGGTCACGGTGCTGGAGGAGCAGCAGGAGATCGTGTGCCAAATGTACAAGCTGATTGAGATGTATTCGGTGCCCACGCCGCCGGAGGACTTTGCGGTCTTCGCCATCCTGCGTCCCTCCGTGACCGCCGTGCAAACCGCCATCGAGAAATCGATGACAGAGAGGGACGCCAACGTGGACAAGTTCTGTGCCTACCTGCAGAAAGACGTCAAGGAGCTGAACCAGGAGGTCAAGGCTGTCAAGCAGAAGGCGCAGGTGCGGGAGACATCTCTGTTTTAGTCACCGGTGTTTCTCTCGAAAAAACAACCGGTTCAATTTGTGTTGTCCGCCGGATGGGTACATAATGCATAGGGCTTTCAAAACATTTGACAAACAATATGGGGCTTTCGATTTTCGCCTGGGGACAAAGTCACATTGGATTTCTCCCAGGGTACAGCTAAAGGATTAGCTTAGCCAGAAGTCTAATAATGGTTGGCAGGGCAATATGACTGAGCACTGCAGGTTTGAGATAGCTAATGTCTTTACAGAAAAAAAAAAAAAAACATGGGTTATAAAAAAAAGTGCTGAGGAAATGTGCTTTAGCAGGCGATTTGTTGTTCATCCCACTCTCTTACGTGGCATTCTGTTCAACTCTGCTCTGTCAGGTTATCTGTACCTGTATCTATTATATGTCTTATCTTACTTGACTACCTGATCGTGAATGTCCGTGGGTAGGATTGTCAGATCCTGGACATCGCCACGGACCCGTCCAGAGTGCGTCTGCTCCTCGGTCAAATCCAGATCTCCATCGATGAGCTTCAGGGCCAGGCCTCAACCTATATCTCCTACCAGAAGAAATTCCAGGTCCTTCATTTTCTTCTTGTTCATCCGGGCATTTTGTTGTCACCACATATAGTTTATTAAAATCCCTGGTATAGAATACCGTATGAAACCATATTGTATCAAGTTTAATATTGTCTGCGACTAAAACAGCAGTAAAGCAGCTTGTAACCGGTATCAGACGCGCACACTGGCGAATACATTGATTCATCCGATCCTTTCCGAGGAAGGGAGGTTTGACCTACAAGCTGCACACCGCTCCTCCCCCTCTTGTTAAATCGCAGGTAGAGGTGACGGAGTTCAATGCCTTGGAGGAGCTGAGTGCTGAGGTGAAGCTCAAACGCCTGCTGTGGGACTCTCTGGAGGAGTGGGATTCCATCCATGACAGTTGGATGCAGGTGAAAGGGGGAAACACGCGCACGCACACACACACACACACACACACACACACACACACACACACACACACACACACACACACACACACACACACACACACACACACACACACACACACACACACACACACACACACACACACACACACACACACACACACACACACACACACAGTCACACCTCTTATTCCCCCGGTGTCCATGGCAACCGTCTCATCCTCCTGCCGTCTCTCGTTTGAAGAGTGCGTTTGATCAGCTGGACCCGGAGCAGCTCAGCGCTCAGGTCAACAAGTACGCCAAGAGTGTGAGCCAGCTGGAGAAGGGCCTGCCCCCCAACAGCGCCGTGCCGTGTCTCAAGCGCAAGGTGGACGCCATGAGGGAAAAGGTGGGTATAGGATCTAAGCCCGGTTACGCGTCTGTGGAGGGGAACTAACCAAACCAAAGCTGCCATTGATGTTCAACGTTACATCACACTATCAAACGGATATCAAGGCACCGCTGTTTCCGCAAAACCTGGCGCTCCGCTGCCAACATGGCCGCTTCATCGCCATCATCCCCCTTGGTCTCGATATTGGATAGTGGATCGTTTCTCGCTTTTCTCCGCGGCGATCGCCCTCATGTGTGTCAATGAGCATTCTGGCGCCAACTGGCCGCTGCACACCCTCACCTAGGGTGGATGCCCCACACCGGTAGCGGTTGAGCTGTGATATCCCGAAACAGTGACTCACACTGATACGAAGCGAGCGGTCGTGTCTTGCCAAGCGCTCTAAATGTGGCGAGTTAGATTATTACGGTATACATAACGGTGTCTCTAGCAAGAAAGCGGTAACAACAACAACATGAGACTCATGTAGCGCTTTTCCAAAGTGATGCGCCGTATGGCTGTGACTCACCGTTGTTGTTGTTGGGGGTTTTACGGTAGACTAATAACTGTATCTTTTTTGGGTTAGCTGCCTGTGATCACGGACCTTCGCAACCCGTGTCTGAAGTCGCGGCACTGGGAGATCCTGGAGTCCGTGGTGGACGCCAGTCTGACCGAAGAGCCGCTCAGCCTGACCACCCTGGAGAGGCTCGACGTCTTCTCCTACGGCGCGGAGATACAGGAGGTGACGCGCACACACACACACACACATACACACACACACACACACACACACACACACACACACACACACACACACTCGCATACATACATGCACTTAACTCACTCACATACACTTACAGACATATAAGAGATTGTACATGACACTAAATATTAGAAGATGCAAACAATGGAATGGAATAACAAAAATTACAAAAATTGAAAAAACACGAATCATGGGTAAAAAAATAGCAGCGCCTCCTCCATTAGACAAACCGTTAACATTGCCGACGATGACATTTGACCTCTAGGTGTCCGGACAGGCTTCGGGAGAGGCCTCGCTGGAGACCATCATCAAGAAGGTGACGTCTACCCACTCATATTAGTCACACTCCGTTTGCAGTTTAATTGTGAACAAGGATTTGCGGTAATCTGCTGTCGTCGTAATGAGACATCAGTAAAACGAAAGGGGGCCGTGTCTCAGGGTGAAGTCGGCTTCTAAACATTTAGTTTTTTTTTTCCTCCTCCAAACGCAATTTGCTGGTTAAGATAACGCCAAGGTCACGCGGCGTCGTCGTTGGTAAACAGATAAACAAAGCCGACAGATCTACTTATCATGCTGGGATAGATAGAGGTGGGTTTTTTTTCCCCAAGTAAACAAGTGATGGAGGTGATTTCCTACGTAAACAAGGGAGATTTTGAGAATGAGGACGAACGGCGCGGTGGAATTATTTTTATTTAACGGTAAGTTGCCGCTGCGTCGGTCTGGGTAGTCGCTTGTCACTAATTATACTTTTCCCAGAGACCTTGACATTTTGAACCGCCGTAGTTTAATCTGTAATTCATCAAAAATGCATGACACTGATTGTACATTTGATGTATTGCGGAATGGAGTGCCACGAGAATCTCTCAGAAATGTGTAAAATAAAATACTGGCCGGTTGTTTAAATATTTTATCGGGGTAATGAAACAAAAAATACACACACAGATTCCAAACTTTTAAGGCTGTTAAAGCTGTTTTAAAGTTGTTCAGGTGGTACTGTGCTGTGGTGTATTCTGTTGAGCGTAATCTTTGCTCGAGTTCAGATCTGTATCCTCAGTTATGGAGCTAGCATTTTGTCAGAAATGGACATATTCTCTAGGTATTCTCTGGGGGTCTGTCCAAGTAAATGCCAGGGAAAGACCACAGTGCTTGTTATCCAGCCTCTGACTCCTCTGTGACCGGTGCAGGTGGAGGATTCATGGAAAGCCACAGAGTTCACCGTTCTCTCTCACCGCGATGCTAAAGATGTCTTCATTCTGGGAGGCACGGATGACATCCAGGTAAGAAGGCGAACAAAAAGACGGACGCGTTACACACACGCGCATCCGGACGCATGCGCACTTATTGAATAGTGTGCGCGCACATGCTTGTGTGTGTGTGTGTGTGTGTGATGGTGTGTGTGTGCTTGTGTGTTTGCTTATTTGTGATGGTGTGTGTGTTCGTGCATGTGCATGCTTATTTGTGATGGTGTGTGTGTGTGTGTGCTTGTGCATGTGTGTGCTCCTGTGGGTGATGGTGCGGTGTCACTGTATAATTGCGGTTACTTGGACAGGTGCTCCTCGACGACAGCATCATCAACATAGCAACGGTTGCATCCTCCCGCCATGTTGGGCCAATCAAGGCCAAAGTGGACGATTGGCACAAGAAGCTGGCCCTGTTCAGCCACACTCTGGTACGGATCTAAAAGGCAACAGAGCAAAAATAAATAATGGGATGCTCCGATTTGTACCCATAGTTGGTTCATTTCAAATAGAGAGAGCTTGGTAAATGTAAAATCTGAGAATTGTCAGAGAATTCAGTAAAGACAAGACGAGAGATCAATGGGCTGTCTTTCCAGTGATGTATGAACAGTGTGCATGTATCTGCTGATAATACATCTGGGAAGTTTGAGATCCACAATTGAAACACTACATATTTACATGCACAGTGAAAATATATTATACCATATTGTTCTAAAATCAGTTCCATGCAGTGATTAAGCAACATGTAATGAACACCTTTGGGACTATTGGTATTTTTGTTACTTTTTGAACACACAACCCGTTTGTTCTTTGTTTTTCTATTCTACTCTGATAATGCTCTCTCTGTTTCTCCTCATTCTTATTCTCCACCTTTCGCCCCCCTACCTTCTCTGTCCACCCCCCCCCGCAACCTCCTGTTCCCAACGTCCTCCCTGCCTCCCTCCCTACATAACTGTCTCACTTTCCACCTCTCTCTGCCTCTCCCTCAATTACCTCCCTATGCCCTCCATTCCTCCTCTTCTCCCTCCCTGCACAACTCTGCCCCCCCCCCTCCCATCCCTTCCCCTCTCCCTCCTTGCCTCTCCCCCCCCTCTCCCAGGATGAGTGTCTGATGTGCCAGAGGAACTGGCTGTATCTGGAGAGCATCTTCTCTGCCCCGGACATCCAGAGGGAGCTGGCCGCCGAGTCCAAGATGTTCCAGCAGGTGGACAAGTCCTGGAAGGAGATTATGAGGAAAGTCAACCGGCATCCCAACGCCCTGCGGGCCGCCACACAGCCCGGTACGATGGGGGGGGGGGGGGGGGGGGGCTCAGGCTGGCAGGGAGGTATGAAGTGGGGGGAGGGTCAGGAGATTGCAAAGGTGCACATTTCCTTCAGTCGAAATATTAACCTGTAGAGACAAATGGGAGAAATTAGTCGGAAGACTGTAGGGAAACCACCAGCGTGACACACATGTGTGCACATGCGCACGCATGCATCCACGCACACACACACACACACACGCACCTATAGGAAAGCTAAAATGTCCTATTTCCTTCCTTCTTTGCCCCCCACAGGTCTGCTGGAAATCTTTCAAAACAATAACGCTCTACTGGACCAGATACAGAAGTGTCTGGAAGCTTATCTGGAGTCCAAGAGAGTTATCTTTCCCAGGTGGGGGGATATCCACTCACCATACACACACACACACTCATCTCTCGCTCTCGCGCTCTCCCCCTCCCTCCCTCTCTCTCTCTCTCTCTCTCCCTCTCTCTGTCCCTCTATCCCTGGGTCCATCTCCCCCAGTCCCCTTCCTTCCCTCAGAGTAGTGCCATTCCCTTGGGATGATGATGATGATGATGACGGTCCCCTGGATCAGGATCTTCCAACATAGCACGACTGTGGAGCTCCTCTGGGAGATAATTTACTTCAACCCTACGAATGGTGTGGCGGCGAGGGGAAGAGATCAGAAGTCATCAGACTAAATCTATACTGCTTTACTTTTCACCGCTTCCACTTCCTCTCCCCTTTCTTCTGGAAAGGGGAGAGCTTCTGGATATGCACAGCCAGAAAGTGAATTATGTATGCGGACGATGAAAGAGATCCTTCATTCCCGTCCGCTACTCACTAGTTGGCGTTGGCAGCCGACGCCAGTACACAGTCGCCCAGCGGCGCCATGAACACTCACAGCGTAATTACACTCCAAGTTAAACGTTCGTAGGATTTTCTATGAACTTACACAATCCAACTATATATCTATCAAGGTATTTATCTATCGATCTATATGTCTTTATGTCTGTCTGCCTTGCCTGTGACATTATTTCAACATATCTGACACTAATACTATCGTAGGCCAGGGAACACAAAGTAGAAAAGCATAGTACTGCCATCTACTGGTTTGTTTGTTTTTTTTTGTTCAATTCTGGTGCCAACTCTGGCAACAATATGATACTGCTGCTTTGGAGGTCGTCTGACAAATGAATATGGGATATGGGACTGCCCCATGCGGACGTGTCTACTATTGCAAAGGAGTGAGCGCAACCCTCACTCCTTTTCCTGTTCATCTAAATTGTTTGGCAAGGACGATGCTTAGAACACAGCGGCGGCTTCGCATTCGTTTCTACAGCCTTCCCCTGGCAGTAGAACACTGTGACGGCATTACAAAGTCGGTTTGAATTCATAACATTTCTTTCAAAGTCATTTTGAAATGCGTTTGGAAATGTTGATTTTCATCAATCTATTTTTTAACATGAACGTGCAATCGAAAATCAGCCACGGCTTGTGTTTTCGTGGGCACCTTCTGGCTGTACAGGAGTCGGCGTTTATTTATTTAATCATCGCTCGGAAGCAGAGACGAACCCGAGACGAAAGTGAATGTTATTACACTTTAACAGCGTTGACATTTACAGCATCACGTACCCTGCCTCCCCCCCCCCCCCCCCCCCCCCCCCCCCCCCCCCCCCCCCCCCCCCCCTAGGTTCTACTTCCTGTCCAACGACGAGCTGCTGGAGATCCTAGCCCAGACCAGGAACCCCCAGGCGGTGCAGCCCCACCTCCGCAAGTGTTTCGACTCGGTCACGCGACTGGAGTTCGCCCTGGCGCCCGCCGACGCCGGCCCCCCTCCCCCGGGGGTGCCGACGGAGGGGGCGGCCGGCGGCGGTGAGCGGGAGAGGGTCTACAGTAACGACATCCTGGCCATGGTGTCCCCCGAGGGAGAGAAGGTCTGTCGCTGGCTGGCTGCTGCTGCTGCTGCTGTGGTCGGGGTTACACACTCCTTACCCCTTGTGTGTGTGTTTCTGTGTGTGTGTGTGTGTGTGTGTGCCCCCCCCCCCCCCCCCCCCGCTGTCTGTCTTAAGTCTTGTCACTGTCGGGGATAAAGAGAGAGAGAGAGAGATTCTGAGAGGGAGAGAAATAGTCTTTTATACCCACATTTCTTTCATATACCCATGGCCTCTTTTGCCTCTGCTTCCCTATCCTGTCTATCTCCATGCACACGCATGCACACACACACACGCACGCACGCGCGCGCGCGCACACACACACAGCGCTTACTTTCTCTCTCATCAATTATTCCTTTAGGGGAAATACATTTTTTGCATCAATTCAAGGATTGAGCCAAACTCTCTCGCTCTACCTCTGGCTCTCCCTCCCTCCCTCCCTCCCTCCCTCCCACCCTCTCTCTCTCTCTTGCTCTCGCGCTCTCGCTTTCTCTCCCTACATCCTCTGCCTCTCTCTCTCCCCCTCCCTCCCTCCTGCCCCCGCTCTCTCTCTCTCTCTCTCTCTCTCTCTCTCAGGTGGGCCTGACTAAAGGTCTAAAGGCTCGGGGGAACGTGGAGGACTGGCTGTGCAAGGTGGAGGAGGCCATGTTCTCCTCGCTGCGGCGCCTCAGCAAGGCCGCCATCGCCGACTACCAGGACAGGTCCCGGGAGGAGTGGGTGGTGGCAGGACACCCCTCCCAGGTAACCCTCCCCTGGTGAACCCCCACGCACACACACACACACACACACACACACACACACACACACACACACACACACAAGGGTACCGGCGGAGGTATTAAAAGCATTAAAAATTCAATTCAATTAAATAAAAAAATGTAAATTTAAGGCTTTAATAGGCATTAAAAAGGGAGAGGAAAGTAATAAACCTCAAACCAATAAATGTCAAATATTCCTAAATATTAATTTGCCTCCCGCAGCATGCACAAGCTGTGTTGACCACTGCACTGGCAAAATAACTTAATGTGCATGCAGGATACTTTTGTTCCAGGTTGAGTACCGTCATTCACCTATACGCTGTCGGGCCCAGAAATCAAATTGAAATGATATGTTATTATTCATGGTTGAAGGTATTACTACTGTTTTTATTTCATAATTAACCAAATTTGATAAGCAATGCCATGAAAATGCTTTTTCAACAGTCACTCAGTGTGTGTGTGTGTGTGTGTGTGTGTGTGTGTGTGTGTGTGTGTGTGTGTGTGTGTGTGTGTGTGTGTGTGTGTGTGTGTGTGTGTGTGTGTGTGTGTGCATGTATGTATGTGTGTGTGCGTGTGTCCACCAGGTGGTGCTGACCGTCTCTCAGGTGATGTGGTGCAGGGATCTCGACGGCTGTCTCCAAGGAGACCACGACCACTTTGAAGCCCTGCAAGAGTTTGAGATCATCAACTTTGAGGTATGACACACACACACACACACAAGCACACACTTTGAGGCTGTGGCTGTTTACGTCATGCATGCATTCATCATGAAGGATGTATTTATATATTTTGTATCCTTATTGTGTGTGCATGTGTGTGCGTGTCAATCAGAGGCTGAATGTGCTGGCGGCGCTGGTGCGAGGCCACCTGCCCAGCCTTCACCGCAACATCATCACCGCCCTGATCACCGTCGACGTGCACGCCCGCGACATTGTGACCGACCTGGTCCGCCAGAAGGTAGCTTCCAGAGTCTTAAAGTATAAACATATTTACTTTTAGAAGAGTTCAATCCCGTTATGATTTTATGGTAATGGTAAACTTTTTTTTTTGCTGAATATTTCATAAATGCAGCGTTGTGTCACCAACGCTTCAATTTCTATTTTATTACTCCTTCATTTCTAAAAATTGAATAATAATTTATTCTCAAGGTAGGCGTATATTCTCTCACGATTGTTTTTGTTCAGCTTCTGAAAGAAGAGCTTGTGGGGAAAAAAGCAAAAAAGTGAGAAATGTTCACCAGAAGCAGGTCCACCCGACTGTGCAGGCTGTCAACCGAGGTTCCTAAAGTGTCTCTGGTTTGTCTCCATCCAGGTGGACTGCAGCTCTAACTTTGAGTGGCAGAGACAGCTGAGATACTACTGGGACCTGGAGCTGGACAACTGCATCGCCACCATGGCTCTGTCGACGTACGTCTACGGCTACGAGTACCTGGGAGCCTGTCCCAGGCTGGTTATCACACCGCTTACGGTAAACGGAAAAAAACAAGATGACATTGACGCAAAAAAAAAAAGAAAATTAGAAAATGACTTGGTTAAATGGTGTTGGCTAGCCTTGTGAGACCGTCACGATATTCACGTTTGCGTTTCGCAATGAATGTCATTCCGGCCTTGACTGGGCAGCAATTGATTTCCACATACGGCCACCACCTTATGTTGTTCAAAAAACTCTCAAACAGCCAATTAGAGTGACTATTCACTGTTGCCGCAAGCAAAGCAAAAACATTAGAATCTGAGCCTTCAGTCCTTCATTTCGGATGAAAACAGTTTTGATTGCTAGATTTTCCTTGGCTGCCGCCATTTTCTTTTTAATCGACAGACTGCTGTGCAGAAGGACGTATATTCATACTTTCTTCTTTGATGGAGGTTTCACAATTTGTTATCAGCCAGTCAAACAAGCAAAAACTAATAAAACACGAACACACACACATACACACACTCAACCATGGACCTTTGGCAAAAGCCCCGCCCACCTTAGTTACTGTCTTCTTCGTAAGCCGGAACTACTGTAAGCAGCCGAGCGCCGAGGGGAAAAGTGGCATATTACCGGTCGGAAATTGGAGTAATACCCCCGCAATATCCTCCAGACCGAGGCGAAAGGGATTGCAACATGCAGTGGAGGGATATATTCAAAATATTCAAATCAACAAGAAAGGGGACACAACAATAATTTAAGCAAAATCATCTCGATCGATTATTGAAAGCTGGCATCAGTCAACATCATCCTATCAACTTCAGCAGAAAGTCACCTGTTAAAGTTAAGTCTACAAGCGCCCCGACGTAACAAGTTAATATCAGAGGCAGCTATCTAGCTAGTAGCAGTAGTCTTATTCATGGTCAGGTTAGCACAAATAACGAGGTAACGTCAACTTTTGATAACATTGTTTTTCAAAGGAATGATTATGTATAAATGTTGACAAAAGCATCGCACAACCCGAGAGAAGTCACTGTAATGAGCTGATTTTCGATTGTATGTTTGTTAATATTTGAAGTATCGAGCGGGGAACTGGGCCTCCCACACTGTTTTATCCACCGCCAGCATCTTTCCTCCCTTCCTTGGGTTTTGGGCTTCGGAAAGGGGAAACAAATGACTACCCTTTCTTTGGGGTACATTTACACTTACATTTGGGGTACCTGCTATTGGACTTGCAGGTGCCGTAGGCACACCGTTTCCCCATAACGACAGCTTGACGTACCTTCTTTGTGTAGAGACCGGTTGCTAGACCATTTGGGGGAGGGGTTTTGCGAATGGTCAATGTTGCACACAGGGTCACACCATTCTGTCCAAATACAGAACCCCCAAAGATGTCTATTTATTCATGTTGTTGTGTATCTGTGTCTCTCCCTTGATGTGCAGGACCGTTGCTACTTGTGTTTAATGGGGGCTCTGCAGTTGGATCTTGGTGGAGCCCCTGCAGGCCCAGCGGGGACAGGCAAGACAGAGACCACTAAGGACCTGGCTAAGGCCCTGGCCATCCAATGTGTGGTCTTCAACTGCTCCGACGGACTGGACTACAAGGTAATGCGTTATATATCATATGTTCAATATTTTATTATTTCACTCATCCTACCTTCCTTACTTCCTTCCCTTCATTTTGTGTCTTTCTTCCTTCCCTTCATTTTGTGTCTTTCTTCCTTCCCTTCTTTGTGTGTCTTTCTTCCTTCCCTTCTTTCTTTCTTTCTTTCTTTCTTTCTTTCGTCCGTCCGTCCGTCCGTCCGTCCGTCCGTCCTTCCTTCCTTCCTTCCTTCCTTCCTTCCTTCCTTCCTTCCTTTCTTTCTTTCTTTCTTTCTTTCTTTCTTTCTTTCTTTCTTTCTTTCTTTCTTTCTTTCTTTCTTTCTTTCTTTCTTTCTTCCTTTCTTCCTTTCTTCCTTCCTTCCTTCCTTTCTTCCTTCCTTTCACTCTTTATTAATTTCATTCTTTTTCTCTCCATCTCTACATGGTTTCTCAACGGGGGCGGTATAAACATTTTGGGGGGCGCTGGACGCGTGAGGGCTGGTATGGGGGCGCTCAGGCACGAATGGGGGCGCCACAATTTGGCTTGTACAAAGTTCATTTGAACTCTACATTTTAAACTTAATGGTTTCCCAACTAAAAATAAAGCTGCTGTCTGAGACCATGAACCCGAGTCTGCTGCTTCCACTGGTGGGTAAAAGGGAGTAAACCCCGACGTCGCCCCTGGAGATCTCCCCTCTGCTCCCTGATCACGATCGGACAAGCCCAGCAGGAACGGTCTCCATAGCAACGCCCAAACAAATCCACCACAGCAGCAGCGAAACCCGGGAAGCAAACGCTACTTTTGACAGCTGTCACCTCATCTTCGCGGGCTAAAACTTAAATAACCAATGAAAATGTACACGAGCACGATAATGTAACCACGTTTAATCACACACAACATTACAATCAAATAGGGATGCACCGAATATTCGGTAACCAAATATTGCAAAAAAGCCATATTCGGTATTCGGTGGAATGAGTGAAAAACAAGGCCGAATATATATTATTATTATTATTTATTATTATAAATATTAGCGCCACGTTTTAATGACGCAAGCAAACAACGTGCAGTGACGCAGCGCGTTTTACTGACGCAAACAAATAACGTGCAGTGACGCGGTAAACATAAACAAAGATGTCGGCAGTGTGGAGATATTTCAAAGTTACGGAGAACGAAAAAAGAATTGCGGTTTGCAGCCGAAATATAAAGTATAGTATAAGTAAGGGATAATGCCCGACGAAATTAATGGACTTCGCGGAAGCAACCATCCTCCGCTTCGCGTCGGTCACGCCTCCGCGTCGTCCATTCATTCTGTTAATGGACACCTCGAAGGGCATTATCCCGCTTATACCATGGTCACTTACGAAATAAAGAAATATTTAATCAATTAATTATACTTTAATGCGTTTAGAGTTAAAATCGTGAGGGTTTTTTATGTTTACAAGTCGAGCGGACTATTTAATATCTCCCGTATGCAGGCGTTGCCAAGCAACGTGGCCATAGCGTCTTCATAGCGTCAACGTCTTTCCTAGGTGTACATTACCACTTTTTAACCTACACCCTCCAGCCAATCAGAATCGAGTATTCACCCAGACCATGGTATAAGTACCTGTATAAGTGTATGAGGTTACAAGCACACTTACAGTATTGCAATTTACTTGAGCCTTCTGTTTACATTATTAGCCTACTGTGACTAAGTAGACTTGTGCCAAAAGGACAATAATTCATTTGTTGTGGGTTTGTCCACTTTTATGCACTTCTTTGTTCTTTTGGGAATGCACTTATATTCAAATATACTTCTATTCAAATGTCAGAATATTAAATAAACATTTATTTTGTTTGAAAATCATGTCTAAAAATGTATTTTTTTCATGCAATATGTTTTAAAAAATAATGAAAAAGGGCTCAGGGTCACATTACAACTAAAATAACATTTCCATGTTGTTTACCAGTTTCTCCAGTTAAGTAATGTACAAACATGACCTATTATATGTCCCAAATATACATTTTGGAGGCAATGTTTAAAATCAATGCTTTAATTTCCTGTAAAATGGTCAGATTTGCTCAGCAGCACATCAAGTTGTTGGGGGCATAAATACAGCTCCAATCCAATAAAAACAGGGATTTTAAAGCAAAACAATGCTCTCATCATAAAACCCGATGTCAGTTGAAGTCCTCCAGTCTTAACAAACTGTTTACTACAAGAATTCTTAGGCACCAGCACCCTGTTGTTTTTTTTGGGGGGGGGGTTGTAAAGAGGGGGGGGGGGGGGGGGGGGGGCTGTACGAGGATCATGGAATGGTCAGGGGGGCATTTGTTCAAAAAAGGTTGAGAACCACTCCTCTACACGGTGCTCTTGCTTGTACCTCCCACATATCGCCACTAGATGGCACTGTAGAAAAAGGAGTCGAACTACAGCCTGTGCCAGTAGTGGTTCTAGGGTGGGAGGGACAGTAGGGGACGCTGGATGTGCTGATTGCATTTCAACAGTAGTAGCCCTGTAATGACAATTGATTCTTATAATTGAACAATCTGGTAATGAGGTGGAGAAACGTCTCTGGGTATTGATGAGATATTTCATCGTAAAGTGACGCCGGACGCCAACTTCACCTCCACCTCCACATCATCTGTCCCTCTCCCATCAGGTTGTCTCTTGCACTGTGATTTTCTCTGTTGATAATCACATGTCACAAGCTGATCTTTTAACCAGTAACCTTTTCCCTCCATGTACCAGATGATGGGGCGCTTCTTCAGTGGCCTGGCCCAATCAGGGGCCTGGTGTTGCTTTGACGAATTTAACCGCATCGATATCGAGGTGCTGTCTGTGATCGCCCAGCAGCTCATCACGATACGAAACGCCAAGGCGGCCAAGGTAGGCTGAGATGCACCCTACCTACTAGGCCTGCACCATTATGACAAAAATGTGAATTGTGATTATTTTGCCCGATATTGTGATTGCGATTATGCATTGCGATTGACGGATTACCAGTTTGCCAACCTGGCAGCCGTGTCACCTTGCTTTGTGTCATATATTAAGCGGTAGGGACACACAGGATTCTAGCGCCCTCAACAGCAATGCCTGTGATTCGTTAGAGTACTCATTGCTCAGTTGTAACGTGTCTGTAATTTGATTTTAATATAATGGGTGTACTTGTGTGATTATTTATTTATTTGACATTTTAATGCATTCGTCGCCACTTTTCACGATCAGCTAACGCAGAGGCCAAAATGGCAAATGATGGATTAATATGCAATTCATTGTGCAGCCCTGATACCGACTAACCGTACATCATCCTCTATTATATGATGTAGGGGGGGGCAGTGTGGGGGCTAGGGTGAGGGTCAACTCCTAGCCCACAGATACGGTGTTTGATCGCCATTCTCTGCATCCATGAGCAAGATGCCTAAACCGCTACCTCCTCCTGTACCTGAATCAACTATAAGTCACTTTGAATCAAATTGTCTGCCGAATCACCAAATAGTTAATTGCAGTGTAGTGGTCCTTGCTTTTGTCATGGAATTCATATTCTGCGTGTACCAGTACGTTCATGCGCTCATGTAAAGTGACGTTTTGACAATGCATTGTAATCACCACACAAAGCTCTTCCATCCTTTCAGATGTCCAGGTTTATGTTTGAGGGTCGCGAGATCAAGCTGGTGATGTCGTGCGCCGCCTTCATCACCATGAACCCCGGCTACGCGGGTCGGACCGAGCTCCCCGACAACCTCAAAGCTCTGTTCAGACCCATCGCCATGATGGTGCCCAACTACACACTCATCGCAGAGGTGGGTGCGCACGTGTCTGTGTGTGTGCGTGTGTGTGTGTGTGTGTGTGTGTGTGCGTGCGTGCATCCATAGATACTCAACTGACTGACTTGTGTACTGTGTGGTTGTGTGGTGATAACCAACACACTGTACTTTGCTGTTTTTTTTGGACCGTTGTCATTCAATCAAACTTTATTTCTTCATTGTAACCAAACAACACAACAAGAACAAGAAGTGCAATGATGTTTAAAACGGCAATAACACATCTGAATCACAGCGATACACATTTGATAGGTAGATTAAAAAAAAAAAAAGTCACTTGACTTGATTAGAAGAAAGCCAAACTAAATAGGTGCTTTTTTAAAAATTCATTCTCTACACACTGCCACCACAAAACATGCAAGTTAGCACTCCTGCCCTGCCCATAAGCAAGGCATGGGCACTACAACTGGAGTTGGTTCCCGGGCTCAACCCTTGTGGCAGGCAGCCCAGTGCTCCTAGCATAGGATAGGTTAATGCAGTGAATGTCATTTAATTTAATGAAGTATATCGTTATCATTATTATTATTGTCTATTGTTTGTTCCAGGTGATTTTGTATTCTGAGGGTTTTGAGTCCAGCAAAACCCTGGCCAGGAAGATGACCCAGATGTACAAGCTGTGCTCTGAACAACTGTCCCAGCAGGACCACTATGACTTTGGCATGAGGGCGGTCAAATCTGTCCTGGTCATGGCTGGGTCAGACACACATACACACACGCGCACACACACACGCACGTGCACACACACACACACACACACACACACACACACACACACACACACACACTCACTCACTCACTCACTCACTCACTCACTCACTCACTCACTCACTCACTCACTCACTCACTCACTCACTCACTCACTCACTCACTCACTCACTCACTCACTCACTCACTCACATAAACACAACCACATAAACACACACAAAAAACAACCACATAAACACACGCACAAAAACACACGCACAAAAACACACACACACACACACACACACACACACACACACACACACACACACACACACACACACATAGCAACGTTCTAACATGCTAACAATGAACAAACATGCATGTGTGAATGCATTCGAGCATGCAAACAAAAACATGCCCACAATCATCCCCGCCTATTCACATCACACACACTGACATACAAACACCATACTTAACCATGGGGGATAATTAACCCTTAAGGAAACTCTATAACACAAACAATATGTTTGGAAATATGTTTGATATTTAGGTCCATCATTATAATTTATTTGATTTTAAGCGTGCATACGTGGGTCTTTATTATTCATGCTGCTGAAACATTAAACCACTGCCTACAGCACACTCTATTAGGAGTCTCTTGATGACCGTATCACTCAATTGGAAGTAGCCGTTTGTTGACCAATGGGAGCTGCCCTGAGAGTGGCTGCCTCACTTTGAGCTGCCACAGTGTGACAAGTGCTTTCATTAGGCCAAACAGTAAGCGAAACCGACGCAAACACAACAGGCTGTAATTAGTAATTGATTCGGTCATATTACAAATTGAAGGACATTTTGTGTGTGTGTGTGTGTGTGTGTGTTTGTGTACCTATCGGTGTACACTGTTTGGCATGCATACCTACGTGTGTGCGTGCATATGTGTGCCTATGTGTGTAAGTGAAAGTAAAATCCGAATACCTACAGTATGTGTATATTTAAGGAGGTGGAACCGTGTGGGTGACTGTGTATTTGTTTCCATTCCTCTCCCCTATTTATGCATGGATGAGTTTTAGAATAATCGCCGCAGGATAATATCATCAAACCTGATTTTCTTTAGTGCATGTTTGAAGTGTTTACAATGTAGAGGAGGGCGGTGGTGGTGGTGGGGGGGGGGGGGTACACACGCTTAAAACAACAGCTGCCAGGATAAACGACTTGTACCACCAACCAAACCCGAACGTCCCCCCTGTGTGTGTGTTTGTGTATGTGCGTGTGTGCGCATGTGTGTACGCGCGTGTGCGTGCGTGCGTGCGTGCGTGCGTGCGTGCGTGCGTGTGTGTGTTTAGAGGGGGAGCTCGGGGGAAACCTCTGTAATTGGCCTGTGATCCATTGAGACTCTGTGTGCTTGTTATGGTACCTCCAGGTTCTGTTCCTTTCCTTACAAAATGCACATTCATTACTCCCACGCCCCTATCTTAATGACTCTCCCTGTTCAATCTGAATGTGTTTTATAGGAATTGATTTAGAAGCCATTAGAGAATGTCCTGGGTACTACAGACTCCAACACCGACTCCCAGCGTATTACCTGGCAGCTAATTACGCCCATTAGTAGCACCTAATGTCCATGAGTCTGTGTTATTAACTTTAATCTAATTTGTGTAAATGCTGTGATGGTCATCACGGGCAACTCCCATTATCCCAACAGTGTGACACAGTGTTATATATAACAATATATTTTATATATATATTTTAAATGCAATTTTTTTTTTTTATGAAACACCTTTATCACACTCTAGGGATTTATTCTGCGGTACTATTGTTTGTGTTATGATATCTATATATCATATATATATATATATATATATATATATATATATATATATATATATATATATATATATATATGTAAGGGATAATGCCCGACGAGGTGTCCATTATCAGAAGTTAATGGACGACGCGGGGGCGTGAACCGTCCGACGCGAAGCGGAGGACGGTTGCTTCCGCGAAGTCCATTAACTTCTGATAATGGACACCTCGAAGGGCATTATCCCGCTTATACCATATGGTCACTTGCCAAAGAAAATAAATTAAGACCATTAATTAATATTTGCATGGGTTTTACAATCAAAATATAAAGTTGTTCACAAGCCATAATTTGGCTTCCCTAGTAACGCCTGAGGGTCTGACTAATACCTGGAACAATCATTACCCTCCCGTAAGGTTCTTATGCAACGGAAACGTTGTTCACTCCTCCAGTAAATAGGACGGACCTTAGATACGACTCGGCAACGGGAGGTATTCTAGTCCGCTCAGCTATGAGCCAGAGAGCTGACGTAATGCATTGTACATCGGGAATCGCGACGGCCTATACTTTCAACATAAAGTGTACATATTTATAATTTGAAATGTGTCCCAGCCTTTACACCACAGATACTATAGGGTCTATAGCATATAACCGCGTTTTCTGATTACAGTTTAATGCATTTTTCACAATTTACCAGCTGTCGTTTTGACGACTAATCACCGCGCCATTCGTTTCAATGGGAATCGCGACGGTCTATACTTTCAATAAAGTGTACATATTTATAATTTGAAATGTGTCCCAGCCTTTACACCACAGATACTATAGGGTCTATAGCATATAACCGCGTTTTCTGATTACAGTTTAATGCATTTTTCACAATTTACCAGCTGTCGTTTTGACGACTAATCACCGCGCCATTCGTTTCAATGGGAATCGCGACGGTCTATACTTTCAATAAAGTGTACATATTTATAATTTGAAATGTGTCCCAGCCTTTACACCACAGATACTATAGGGTCTATAGCATATAACCGCGTTTTCTGATTACAGTTTAATGCATTTTTCACAATTTACCAGCTCTCGTTTTGAAGGCTGAACAGACAATTTGACTGGAAGTACTTAGTAGGAGTCCATATAGCCAGAGCTAGCTCTGCATATAGCAGGGATTAATGGACAACCTACAGCAGCCAATCAGAATCGAGTATTCCCTCTCCGTTGCCATGGTTACCATCTAGCGTTTGAGCCAGCGCAGTAATCTAACTGTAATCAGGCAATTTGACCCGAACATCTTTCCTAGGTGTACATTATCACTTTTTAACCTACACCTGCCAGCCAATCAGAATCGAGTATTCACGCCGACCATGGTATAAATATATATATGCGTGTTGTTGTGTCCCTCCCCAGGTCTCTTAAGAGGGAGAACCCTCAGCTCAGTGAAGATGTGGTTCTAATCAGGGCCCTGAGGGACTCCAACCTACCCAAGTTCCTGACCGACGATGCTGTGTTGTTTGGGTACGATCGTCCAGTGAT
This sequence comes from Merluccius polli, assembly GCA_030340625.1. Taxonomy (NCBI): domain Eukaryota; kingdom Metazoa; phylum Chordata; class Actinopteri; order Gadiformes; family Merlucciidae; genus Merluccius; species Merluccius polli. The sequence goes on along the minus strand of JAOPHQ010004642.1, from coordinate 12,787 downwards.
ACACACACACCCAGACACACACACACACGCAATAACAAACCATGAGATTACATGACTTCTACTTGTTCTCATTAAAGTATAATAGTGCTCTGCTAGATTGTAATGTCCTATGCAGAATAGTTTAGAATCCCATTTGGCGCATATGAACATTTCTTCGCGTACTGTGCGTGTGTGTGTGTGTGTGTGTGTGTCTTTGTATGTGTATAAGCATAAACATTTGATGACGTGGATGTGTGTGTGTGTGTGCGTGTGTGTGTAGTGGGATCCTCTCTGACCTGTTTCCCGGCGTGTGTATCCCCGAACACGACTACGGCGTGCTACACTCCACCATCCTGGAGTCCCTCGTCAAGCGCAACCTGCAGCCTCTGGCCAGCATGACCAGCAAGGTGAACATGCGGAGACGAAAAAAATGGACATGATAAACCACTCAGACATCCACACACGTGGAAATCCATGGGACTAACAATATTTATTATTCAGAGACAGATAAACACTTTGAACTTGAATGAAGAACCAAGTCGTAGAGGAAGTGCTGTGGCTTAAAATTGGGTTCTTCACTCTAGGAATCTCAATCGTCTTCAAAACGACAATTTCGAAAGAGTGAAGTCTCAGAAGAATACTTACTCGAAAAAAGAGAAAGCATAGGGAGCACACAGCTCACAAAGAGCTTCCCGCTCAAAGAGGGCTTGAAGAGACAAAAGTGAAGCATAGAGCAAAGGGACAAATGATGTCTCTAACTTTTAAAGGGTATTTTACGTCATGGTAACTCAAGTAACTTTCCCCTCACGTCTTCATTTGATTGGGCCCACGGACAAGACGCCTCCCTTGCTAATCAATTAGTGGCTGGACTTTAGTCAATGCCCATTCTCCCCACCATTTCCCCAAAGCAAATATGTAGTAAGGCATTTAAACATGTGAGAAAGCAGTCATGTGATACACCCCTGAACGATTAGATTCTCAACTTGGGATGAAGAGGTTAAAGCAACAGCAGATGAGGAATTCTGAACTATACAGAAATTATTAAAGATAACATGACAGACGTACAATATTATTTTTTAACACAGTGTTAGTTTACAGGGACCACTGTAAGGTACCCACAACACAAAGTGCCCTACAACAACAATACAAAGTGAAAAAATGAGCTATGCAAAACAGATTCAATTCAATACACGTTTGCCTTACCTTACATGTTTTTGTCTTTTGCTTGCTCTCTCTCTCTCTCTCTCTCTCTCTCTCTCGCCCACCCACCCACCAGGTGATCCAGCTGTATGAGACCATGATGGTCCGCCACGGCGTGATGTTGGTGGGGCCAACAGGCGGGGGGAAGACCAGCGTCTACACCGTGCTGGCGGACGCGGTGGAGGCCCTCCACGCCGCGGGCCACGGCGCCACCAACTCATTCTACCGGCCGGTCAAAACCTACATCCTGAACCCCAAGTCTGTCACCATGGGAGAGCTCTACGGAGAGGTAGCCTTCTAGTGATGAATGAATGATTCATTTAGTTTAGATTAGTGATTAATTGTTGGTGATTTGAGGAGTGAAATGCCAGACAGATGGTTTCTTCCAATTGCTCCTCCAGCTTACATTTTTGTTGTTGTTGGTGTTGTGGGTCTTTCTCCCACCGCGTCCATATAAATATACGCCAACTGGCGGATTTGTTTTAATCCGAAACCTATGTTGAGTGCATTATACATTCTTAAGCCCAAAGCATATATTTCGGCTTATGTTTGTAGCACAACACAAACTTAACTCAAGAACTAGGATCATAATTGGTTTAACGGTGCAAAGCAAGTAAGTAGCGCGGCTGTATTTTTTTAAAATTCACAAATCATCTTGCGTCCGTCCTTTAGGCTTTAAGTATACAATCCCCAGTGTAAACCGAACTCCTAACCAGTGGCAATGTTAATGTCCTCCTCTACCAGTTAAGCTATATACATACTATATGTTAAACGATGTGTTTAACGGAGACTGATACAGGTTGTTATTCTGGCAGCCCGAGATGTGCAGTTTGTCAAATTAACTATTACATTATGTCTTTAAGATACTCATCGTATTTTTAAGAGAAGACAGGTGATTGTCATTGAATGACAATACCCGCCATTCACTCACCTGTCTTCTAATTGGGTCTGTAATTGAGGCACACCCTCCTCTCCTATCTCTCTCTCTAACAGACAGCGTTAAACCACCTGCACCTCTACAATGCATAAACACTATTTCTCTCTCTCTCTCTCTCTCTCTCTCTCTCTCTCTCTATCGCTAACATCCCAGGTCAACACGCTGACCCTGGAGTGGCGTGACGGCCTGATGGCGCTGAGCGTGCGGTCAGCGGTCGGCGACACCACCGACGACCACAAGTGGATCGTGAGCGACGGCCCCGTGGACGCGCTGTGGATCGAGAATATGAACACGGTGCTGGACGACAACAAGATGCTCTGCCTGGCCAACAGCGAGAGAATCAAGCTCACCTCGTCCATACACATGTTGTTCGAGGTAAGAGGCGTTTCCTTTTACTGTGGCCAGTCTCACTCCTAACTCAAAGCTGGGCCCTGTTGACATTGGGAATGACTAGATGTTTTCAGGACCTACTTTGTAAAATATGTGTTGAAAATATTGACATGACAATATTTACACTCTCAATTTAAAGTTTGTTTAAAGTCTATATAGAATAATCCACTTCTAACTTATACTACCGCCTATTCTAATGATACATCACTACATAGTAATTGGAAACAATTAGCCTGTGTGCAAAAAATATATTGTCAATAAAATCACAAACAATATTTGTATCAATTGTATGCACTGGTTTGTTAACAGATTTTGTCAATAGGGTTTGGGGGGAAAAAAGTAAAAGTTTGAAAGTGAAACACAACACTGAAAGTGTTGTGTTGTATGTGTATGTGTGTGTGCAGGTGCAGGACCTGGCGGGTGGCGTCTCCGGCCACGGTGAGCCGATGCGGCATGGTGTACATCGACCCGGACGAGCTCAAGTGGAAGCCCTACGTCCAGACCTGGCTCAGTGGTCTGGGGGATCAGGTAATACTAACCACTTCCACCGGGGGCGCTTTCTGACTCTCTTCCATCTCTTCCATCAGAGTATACAATCTAAAATAAAACATGGTGTGTTCATGTGGCTGACAATGCATCCAACATTAGTGTTGAACGTGTTGTCAACTAAGGTGGCTGAAGTTTGGTTCATTGAAGTATGGAGAAAGGGAATTAATTGTCTAGTGCTGGCTAAAAGGTCGATTTAGCTGTAATGAGAGCTGAGGGACACTCCTAGGAGCCAAATGATAAAGTAACGAGATAGGTTTTAAGTTTGGATTTGAATTTTTCAGCAGGGTCAGCTTCCATGATGACAGATAGGGCACTGTTGATTTCGTTTTAACTTTTGGGATTTGATAGAAGGCCAGCTCCTGAACACCGGAGGGGCCGAGAACGACAATCAGGAATAATAAGGTCCTTCAGGTAGGATGGTGCTAATCCGTGCAGGATTTTATAGGTTAGTAGTTGCACCTTAAAATCGGATCTGACATTAAATGGAAGCCAGTGGAGGGAGGAGAGAATATGAGTAATGCGGTCAAATGTTCTGTTTCTAGTAAGGAGTCTAGCAGCGGCGTTTTGCACAAGCTGGAGGCTTTTCGTAGTGGAGTTCGGTAAAACCAGAGAATTGCGCATTACAGTAATCGTGGATGAGCGTCTCTGCATCGGCTGTGGATAACATTGGTCATTGATTTTAGCAATGTGTCTAAGATGAAAGAATGCAGAAGACACCGTACAATTGGGAGACAGCAGAGCCCTCAAAACATGGTAAGGAAAAGATCGTTAACTACTATGGTCACAGCAGTTTCTTAACCAACGTCCTTAACCCAGACTGAAAGTGTTCAAATAAGTTGCTCGTCATCAGGTGAATGATGGTTTGGTTAGCCACAATTATTTGCCTGTACTTTAGAAAGGAAAGAAAGGTTAGAGATGGGCCGATAGCTGCTGAGAGCTTCAGGGTCTAGGCCAGGCTTCTTAGAGCTAGAGGTTTTAGCTCAGCGGTCTTAAAAGTAGAGGGAACTGTAAGTCAACAGGGACAAGTTCATGATGTTGAGCATAGCAGGTCCAACTGTTGGGACAAGTTCCTTAAGAACCTTGGTAGGGAGAGGATCCAGCATACAGGTAGTGGGTTTAGATACCTGTGTTAGTTTAGCAAGTTCATCCAAGGAGTGTGTTGCCGCTCTTGTAGGATGTTCACGATGAAGAGTAGGGGAAGCATCCATTTCCTTTTCTAATTATTTCGATTTTGTGTTCAAATTGCAATAAATTGCGTCAGATAGTGTAGTGTTGTTTGTTTAAATTAATGATACTGGAGTAGTAGGCGTTTCGAGAAGTAGTAAATGAATGTTGAAATCCCCAATAAGCAAAACATTGGCAGAATATATAAGGAGATCAGCTGCATTCAGGGAACTCAAAAACTGAGTATGGGCCCAGTGGGCGGTAAACTATAGCTAAGTAGAATTAATCTGCAATTATTTTTGTTTGTAGAAACTGAGGAGCAGAAGGCAAGCACCTCAAAAGATGTCTTTTGTCTCTTACTTATGCTTGCGTGTGTGTGTATGTACATTTAGGGCATATAAAGCACCAGCACGTTAGTGTCAGCATCAGCAGTATAGCACATCGCAATTGATTGTTGGGAACATCACAATGGAAGGCCAACAGGCCGTTGCTTTCAACTACCACTCTCTACCCTCTCTTCCTCTGCGTAGCTAATCGGCTTAGACACTTGAGCTGTTTTTCTGACAAGGTCTATGAAGAATCGTAGCTTTCATCTATGTTCAAATAGTCTGTATTATTTAACTCTATTTTACACTTATTTGACCTTTTCATCCCCTGCCTTCCTGTTCAATTTAGTTTCATAGTCAGAATACACAAAACCTCAAGTTTCAAGTTTAAGTTCCTTTTTATGTTAGTATAAATGCTACAATAAAGTAGTAGCTCCGATTTTTGGGAGTCTGTCTCTCTCTCTCTCTGTCTCTCTCTCCCCATCTCCCTGCCTGCCTGCCATTTTGTTCCCCTCATTCAGACACTTTTTTTTTCTAATGCAGAAAGAGTTAATTCAGCCATCTTGCGCTAGAGCGTGAGGCATATGTGACTGTCGATTGAGTGTGAGAAATCATGTAGATCAAGGAACCAATTGTAGTCCTTCTCCCTCCCCCTCCATCCCTCCACAGCTACCCGAAACAGTGCGTGTGTACCTGCTGGAGCTGTTTGAGCAGTATGTGGAGAAGGGCCTCCAGTTTGTGTGGAAGTGCTGCGCTCAAGCCATCAGCCAGGTGGACATCAGCAAAGTCACCACCCTCTGCTGCCTGCTGGAGGCGCTGCTGCTGGGCAAAGGGGGGCCCGATCTGAAAATGGTAAAGAAAAAAAAGACGAAAAATCAGAGAATCACACAGTGATTCAGTAGCTCCTCAACATTCATCCTATGCTGTGGTATTGCCCATAACAATTGACATGATATGATGACATCCGTTCATCCATCACAGCCGTCATTGATAACGGGAGAGTGTTTCTTTTATTTATGGCTTAGGACCGCTGGCGGTCACGGGTTGGCGACATGCGTCACCCTTCATCATAGATCTGTTCCAACAAAAAAATGAATCAGACCTCATGATCGCAATGATAATTCACCGCCAACCAGAGGGAGAAGCGGATCGTTTAAATGCATGTGATCGTTGGCATGGATGATCCATGGACGATTGGAGGATTCTGGATTTCATTCCACCTTGAGGGGAAACAAGTGCTTGTGCTAACTACCTCTGTCTCTGTGTGTTATTTATGTATATGTGTGTGTGTGTGTGTTAGGATGCCAAGCCTCTGAACAGTGTGTTGTGCCAGACGTTTGTGTTTTGCTACCTGTGGGCCGTCGGGGGAAACCTGCCGGACTCTCACTGGGACGCCTTTGACAATTTTGTCAGACAGCAGTTTGAGGAAAACGATGACGCTAAGGTACGGGTGCAAGACCACATACATGAAGAACATACACACTCAACACGGACACACACACAGAGATCGACATATATGAACACAGATAAAGACAAACACATGGCACACGCACACATATAAGTACACACATTGTACTACTTTGTGACGTACATGTACATACAAAGACACGCATAGCTACACACACAAAGCCATACCCGTAACCAAAGCACACTTGCATTGCACCTGCGTACTGCTTACAACTCCGAGCATGTACACAGTGCTTGTTCAAAGCCTTCTCCAATATTCCAGGAATTATTCATCCTTATATCGCAGGAATTATTCATCCTTTATCGTCCATATGGCTCAGGTTCAAATCCATTATCCAAGCTACATGCTGGTAATAGCATGCATTATCCTCAGGCCCTAAGAAGGTCAGTTCATAAATTCACATCTAAAGGCACGACGGGCGTTATAGCACATTACTTTTGCAAAGAACAACGCTTTACTCATATGATATCATAGCCAAAGGATCTCATTTATTGGACAATAAATCAAGGCGTAATCCTTTTCCAGCTCATTAATAGTAACATTTTAACGTATATAGACATATTGAACTGTAGAGAGAGTTCATCTTTTCAAATATAAAAACTATGAGTACATTGTCAGAGAAAACATTGAAATGCCAAGCTGTTAATGTATTGGCCATGCAACTATCCAGACACACACACACACACACACAGAAAGAGAGAGTCAGAGACAGAGAGAGAGTGATGCTTGCGAGACAATGCTGTAAATAATGTGTGTGTGTGTGCGACTGTGCGTTTGTGTTTGTGTTTGCATGTGTGTTTGCTTGTGTGTGTGTGTGTTTGTGTGTGTGTGTGTGTGTGTGTGTGTGTGTGTGTGTGTGTGTGTAGCTCCCGAGCTCGGGCGACCTGTGGAGCGTCTACATGAACCTGGCCAACAGGCGCCTGGAGCCCTGGGAGGAGATCCTGCCGTCGTTCCGCTACCACAAGGAGGTGCCCTTCTTCGACATGCTGGTGCCCACCGCTGACACCGTGCGCTACGGCTACCTGATGGAGAGGCTGCTGTCCGTGCGCCGCTCCGTCCTTTTCACGGGCCTCACCGGAGTGGGCAAGGTGAGGCGGTCGTCGTGCATGATGGTTCTAGCGCGCTCTTAGTTTGAAGTTTCAAGTGTTTGAACAGACTGTGGGTGAGAGTAGCGTGCTCTCTAATATTTGTTTTTGCACACATAAAAACAGTGGTCATTAGTAATGACTAGAGCACGGTATTTGTTGTATTTGGTAGAAGTTTAATAGGTGGACTGTATGTGGATGACTGCGTAAAAGCACTGCATTTTGGTCCCTCGATTGCACATAGAAATATGTACTGTATGTGTAAGGGTCTATTAATGGTCTGAAGGTTCTTAATTGGTGTAAGGGGCAAAGGGGCAAATCCATAACCCCTGAAATAGGCAAAGAAAGAAATAATTGCATAAGTGTGTGTGTGTGTGTGTGTGTGTGTGTGTGTGTGTGTGTGTGTGTGTGTGTCCCATGCAGTCGGTGGTGGCCCGGGGTCTGCTGAACGGTATCCAGGAGGATGCCGGGTACCTCCCCGTCTACATCAACTTCTCAGCCCAGACCTCCTCCGCCCGCACCCAGGAGATCATCGAGTCCAAACTGGAGAAGAAGAGGAAGAACATTCTGGGTAGGACCGAGGACCGATGCCACAGCAATGGACTGTATATACTGTGTTCTGTATTTGTATATACAATGATGGTACGTGTAACCTATAACAGAAGACATGCATCTCATTATCCATGAATGCATCTCTCTTTCTCTCTATCTCTATCTCTCTCTTCTTCCTTCTTCAGGTGCTCCTATCCATAAGAGAGTAGTGATCTTTGTGGATGATCTCAACATGCCTAAGCTGGACCGCTATGGCTCCCAGCCCCCTATAGAGCTGCTGCGGCAGTTCCAGGACTTCTCCGGCTTCTACGACCGGGAGAAATTCTTCTGGAAAGAAATACAGGTACGACAAGCAACCAATAAACACTGATTTCAAACTCAATACCAGATGACAGATTGGATTGCATGAGATTGAGATTGGACAAGTGAAAATATGTATTCACACATGGATTTACAGTAAGTAAGGGGTCAATATATCACACACACATGTTGGATACAATTATATTACATACGTCATTTGCACTGTGATGCAAATTATTGTTTTTTTTCGTTGTTGTTTGTTCGTTGGGTTTGTGTGTGCGTGTGTATTCCCTTTTCATATATTGTCGTGCCTGGTCTTATTTATCTCAATTGTTATGCTCAACAGTCTAAATTATAATAATATTCTAGTATTATTAGTATTATTATTATTATTATTATTATTATTATTATTATTATTATTATTATTATTATTATTATTACTATACATATGACTGAGTTAGGGTTAGTCTGTAAACATACATTCATGTTACTCCTTTCTTTCTCTATGAGCACTTATTTATTTAACTCCAATGCACTTGACTAACCCTAATAAAAAAATACAAAAATCTAGAAATGTGTTCTGATTCGTAAAGCGACTCTGCATTTGTGTATCTTTTTTAGTAGCTTGCTTGGGCAGCACTTTATATTTACTTGTATTCACTTTATTTTATTTGTCTCAGCCTCCCCTGTAAGGGGCTTTGGATAAAAGTGTCTGCTAAATGGCTTTGTCCTGTGTCTCCCCCTGCAGGACATGACCATCGCAGCAGCCTGCGCTCCCCCAGGAGGGGGGCGTAACCCCGTCACCCCCCGCTTCATGCGCCACTTCAGCATGCTGTGTCTGCCCACGCCCGCCGAACACAGCCTCAAACTGATCTTTAAGGTGAGCACACACACACACACACACACACACACACTTATATATTTGTATTGTTTTTTAGTCTCTTATAACGTTTCCCAAATTCTCTGCATCTTCCTATACCTCCTTGCCCATCTCCCCTCCCCTCCCTCTCTCCTCCTCTTACCCTCTGCTTACATCCCCTCCTCTCCTCTCCTTACATCCCCTCCTCTCCTCTCGTCTCCTCTCCTCTTGTCTCCCCTCCCCTCTCATCCCATCCTCTCTCCTCCCCGCTCCTCACATCATCTCCTCTCCCCCTTCCCTCAATCCCTCCCCCATGCCTTTTTTTCTTGTCCTCCCTCCTTCCATCCATCTCTCCCCCTCCCCTCCTTTCTCTTGTCATCCCTCCCTCCCCATCCCCTCCTCTCCTCTCCCCTCCCCTCCTCTCCTCTCCTCTCCATCCACCCCCTCCTCCCTCAGGCCATACTGAGTGGCTTTCTCAGTGACTTCCCACAGGCGGTGCGGAGCTGCGCCGGCAGCATTGTGAGCGCCGCCGTAGAGATATACCACCGCATGAGCGTGGACCTGCTGCCCACGCCTGCCAAGTCCCACTACGTCTTCAACCTCCGCGACCTCTCCAAATGTGTGCAGGGTGAGTGAGAGAGAGAGACAGAGAGAGAGAGAGAGAGAGACAGAGAGACAGAGAGAGAGAGAGAGAGAGAAGAAAGGACATGTCACTCACACACTCACAGCGATACATAGAGAGAGAGAGAGAGAGAGAGAGAGAGAGAGAGAGAGAGAGAGAGAGAGAGAGAGAGAGAGAGAGAGAGAGAGAGAGAGAGAGAGAGAGAGAGAGAGAGAGAGAGAGAGAGAGAGAGAGAGAGAGCCTGAAACAGAGTGAGAAGAAAAGAGGAAAAAGGGAAAGAGGGAAAAAAGTAGGGGCGGGGGGGGAGCAAGAAAAGAGGGACCAAAAAAGATTGAGGTGAACAGTAAAAGAGCAAGTAAAGGAGAGGGAGAGAAATAAAACGAGAGAGAGAGAAATGAGGAGAGAGAGACACATGATGAGAGCGAGAGAAAAGAAGAGGGATAGAGGTAGCGAGACTGTCAAGAGTCCATGCTATTGCCTCTGTATTGTGGTGTAAACCTGGGGAACCCATACACTAGAGCATGTGTAATCTGCCAAGCTCTGCTTTCCTCCAATCCCCCCCCCCCCCCTCATCTGTCCAGTGGTGAGGATGATTCCCATAAACACACAACACACACAACACCCACACCCCAAGGAGGCACATACATACACATACACACACCCAGCGCGGCCATGTGTAGCCGAGCGTAGCCTCGCAGCCATGCATAGTGTCATGATGGGGAACAAGCCGAACCGAGGACCCCGCTCCTATCCCCTGGTGTTGTTGACCCTGGTTGGCCTGCTCCCTTCTCAACTTAAACAGAAGCTTAGTCCCCACAAGACTCTCATCTAGACCTCTGGCACCAAGGGGTCACGGTAGGAGCGGCGGATGCATAATGCATTCGCAACAAAGCCGGCGTAAACACTGAACATTTTGTACGACATTAATACTTTAGACAAGTGGTTCCCATCCTTTTTTGGCCAGTGACTCCCGTTTCTAGTTCTGAAAATGTCGCGACACCGACTTTTACTTTTGTGCCTCTGCTTCCACACAAATTGTTTCTACCTAATCAACATCTGCCGGTAATCGAAAAGTGATTAGCTCGTGGCTATGAATCATTAGGCAGTCAGTTTGTATATGCTGAGTAGTGTGCTCTTTTGATTTATTTAACTATTTGTATTTTTCTCTGTATCTCTGTAAGAATGAATGAATAAAGGACGTCTGAGATCTTAAAAAAGAATTTAAAAAAAAAAAGTAATTTATCCATTTTTTTTTAAATGGATAAATGGATCATTAAATATCTATAACTTATGTCAGCCATCTCCTGCGACACCATATGCATATCTGATGACCCCAAGTGGGGTCCCGAACCCCTGCTTTAGAGACATTAAAGCCACCATCACCCCTCACCCCCTCCCTCTCTCTCTAACCACCTTCTGTTGCTCCCTCCGACTGCTTACACAGAGCTTAGTGTACACTTCCTATGGCTTTCTCCCTTTATTCTCTTCGTTTTCCTCTGTTGAGCAGCTTATAATCACCTGCCTTGCTGATCGGTCCCGCTCAGGGTCAATTATGGGACTCTATGGTCTGTTATTTCTGAATAGCAGACCGCTGCTATTGATGGTGTTTGGATGCTATTTCCAACAGTAGAATCTAACAGACGGAAGCAATAATCATTCCCATCATTTTAAAATCAATCAAATATTTTGTTGTTGTTCTAATTAGTGTCAAATAATTGATTGCTTTAGTAAGTAGCCGTGTAATAAGCTGGATAATGTACAGCGTCGGGGTCCTGCACCACCCTGTCTGGGTTTATTTTGCAATAATGACCGGCTGGCTGTACATTATCCCTTGCATGTACATGTCAAATCCTAAATCCCCTTTGCATCCCTGTTTGTGCAGGCATGCTGCAGTGCCAGCCGGGCAATGTGAGGGACCAGACCCAGATCTTCCGTCTCTTCTGCCACGAGTGTCAGCGAGTCTTCCACGACCGGCTCATCAACAACCAGGACAAGACATATTTTAAACACCATTGTCTCCGAGATGGCCAGTAAGGGGGGGTGATAGCCCTTGAAAGAGCGAGTGCATTACCGATGCAATTATAATCTCATGTCACAATGTCTCTCTATCCGTCTGTCTGGGTGTGTCACTGTCTCTGTCTCTGTCTCTCTCTCTCTCTCTCTCTCTCTCTCATTCTCTCTCTCTCTCACTGCACACATCTCTCTCTCGCTCGCACAGGCAAATACTTCAACTTGAACCTGGAACCCAGCTACTTTGTGACCGAGCCGATCATTTTCGGGGATTTCATCAAGGTACAGACATGTAGTCTCTCCACTGTCTCAAAGACGACAATAAAGCCCTGTCCAGATCACCATGCGCCTTCAACAACTTTCTCCTCCTCCTCCCTCCTCCTCCTCCTCCTCCTTCTGCTCCTCATCGTGTGTGTGTCGTGGCAGTTGGGTGCGGAGAAGGACGACCGGGTGTACGAGGACCTGACAGACATGGAGAAGATTGGGGCGGTTCTCCAGGACTACCTGGACGATTACAACACCCGTCTTCTCCAAGGAGACCAAGCTGGTGTTCTTCCGGGACGCCATAGAGCACGTCGCCAGGTGCTCAGACTCACAGACACAAACACATGCGCACACACTGTCACTGGTGTACTGTCGTCTCAGTTTATGGTTGGCTTTTTTTAAGTTGGATTTTATCCAAAGCATCTTGCAATACTGTGAATGCAGTATAATGTAGGGAGTCAAACCCCCTGACGTGTGTTACCACTCTACTTTGTTCAATCAATCAATCAATCGATCGATCAGTCAATCAAAACACTTTATTTGTCCCTGAGGGGCAATTTACGGAGACACGTAGAGTAGTACAGTTAGCAAGTAACACAATACAAGAAAATAACATTTAAAAATACGTAAAAATGCAAAAAATAAGCTGTACTAATTTTGATACTAGTATAATATGTAAAATGCAAATATGCAAAAATAAGATGTGCACATTGTGATCATAATGGTAATAATAATAATAATAATAATAATAATAATAATAATAATAATAATAATAATAATAATAATGATGAATGAGGATGATAATATTAGTGCAAGTATAATGCAGTATACACGGTATACGTATTGATGGGTAGTTCTATAATATATAGGTGCATGGTAAATCGATGAACATGGGATAGCAGCCCTAACACTAGCCCTAACCCTAGTAACCTAACCATAACCCTAGTACCACTAACACTAGCCCTAACCCTAGTACCCTAACACTAGCCCTAACCCTAGTACCCTAACCCTAACCAAAGTTGAGCTAGACAGGACCACTGAACAAAGTCAATTGATCCAAAGTCAATCTTAGGATCCGAGCC
>JAOPHQ010004641.1:87500-93011 GCA_030340625.1 Merluccius polli | reverse complement strand
GACAAAGGCGATTCAACTTCAATAGCATAAGAGTGATCAACATAGCTTCAATAATAATATACAATATACAGATACCTGACTATATATAATATACAATATACAGATACCTGACTATATATAATATACAATATACAGATATCTGACTATATATAATATACAATATACAGATACCTGACTACCGGTATATATAATATACAGATACCTGACTATATATAATATACAATATACAGATACCTGACTATATATAATATACAATATACAGATACCTGACTATATATAATATACAATATACAGATAACTGACTATATAATATATAATATACAGATACCTGACTATATATAATATATAATATACAGATATCTGACTATATATAATATACAATATACAGATACCTGACTACCGGTATATATAATATACAGATACCTGACTATATACAATATACAGATACCAGACTATATATAATATACAGATACCTGACTATATATAATATACAATATACAGATACCTGACTATATATAATATACAGATACCTGACTATATATAATATACAATATACAGATACCTGACTACATATAATATACAGATACCTGACTATATATAATATACTATATACAGATACCTCACTATATATAATATACAGATACCTGACTATATATAATATACAGATACCTGACTATATATAACATACAAGATACCTCACTATATATAATATATAATATACAGATACCTGACTATATATAATATACAATATACAGATACCTGACTATATATAATATATAATATACAGATACCTGACTATATATAATATACAATATACAGATACCTGACTATATATAATATATAATATACAGATACCTGACTATATATAATATACAATATACAGATACCTGACTATATATAATATACAATATACAGATACCTGACTATATATATACAGATACCTGACTATATATATACAGATACCTGACTATATATAATATATAATATACAGATACCTGACTATATATAATATATAATATACAGATATCTGACTATATATAATATATAATATACAGATACCTGACTATATATAATATACAATATACAGATACCTGACTATATATAATATACAATATACAGATACCTGACTACCGGTATATATAATATACAGATACCTGACTATATATAATATACAATATACAGATACCTGACTATATAATATACATACAGATACCTGACTATATATAATATACAATATACAGATACCTGACTATATATAATATATAATATACAGATACCTGACTATATATAATATATAATATACATATATCTGACTATATATAATATACAATATACAGATACCTGACTATATAATATACAATATACAGATACCTGACTATATATAATATATAATATACATATATCTGACTATATATAATATACAATATACAGATACCTGACTATATATAATATACAATATACAGATACCTGACTATATATATACAGATACCTGACTATATATAATATATAATATACAGATACCTGACTATATATAATATACAATATACAGATACCTGACTATATAAAATATACAATATACAGATATCTGATAATATATTGGTTTATATTTTGAGTAAGCTGCCATTTGAATAGTTTTCCATTGATCGACTTAGAAAACACACACACACACACACACACACACACACACACACACACACACACACACACACACACACACACACACACATACACAGTATAATGTACATTAACAGTATTGTTTATTAAAACCAAAGGCTAAACGAGGCTATATGTAGGCTACATTGAACTGGAAACACACTGTCACAGTCCTCCGCATGACCCCTGGCTGTGTCCCAACGCCATGCTCTCCACCTCCACCTGACCTCACCGCATGCCTCTCACATGCCACCACATGCCTGCGTGCCTCTCCCCTGGACACGCCATTGTTCCCCCTCACGCCCCGCTGTGGCTGTACCACCACTTTATACCTTATCTGTGGATCTAACACTACTTTATCCTTTATCTGTTGATTTAACACTATCTATTTTACTTGGTGCATTGTGCGTGCGAGCAGCGGCGGACTCAGGCTGTTTGAAGGGCAGGGGGCGAAAAGAAAAAAAGGGCCCCTACTGCACAACATGGGGCCCCGTGTCGTCAACGCCCAAAAAGCATCACTTAAAAAATAGGGACAGTGCAGATCGAGGAAACATAAAAATATGATCTAGATATCACTGTTAGCCCATCGGCCCCATGCAAAAATGCAGAAGATATTTGCTAATGGCCATACAGTAGGCTATGTGTTGAATGTAAGCAGGGTTTGACTATTCGGTGGCACCCCTAGACTGTCGTCATGGCAACCAATCCTAAAAAAAAACAGCACCCCTTTCCATGGAAGGGTACCCATAGGGAGGATCAAGTTCAGACCATTGTAAAGACGCCTTATGGGGCACTGCGTCATGTTTTCTCTACTAGAAGGGCATTCATTAAGACATGTTCACATCATCGTGTATTGCATGGGGGCACAGGGGGCACATCATCGTGTATTGCATGGGGGCACAGGGGGCACATCATCGTGTATTGCATGGGGGCACAGGGGGCACATCATCGTGTATTGCATGGGGGCACAGGGGGCACATCATCGTGTATTGCATGGGGGCACAGGGGGCACATCATCGTGTATTGCATGGGGGCACAGGGGGCACATCATCGTGTATTGCATGGGGGCACAGGGGGCACATAATCGTGTATTGCATGGGGGCACAGGGGGCACATCATCGTGTATTGCATGGGGGCACAGGGGGCACATAATCGTGTATTGCATGGGGGCACAGGGGGCACATCATCGTGTATTGCATGGGGGCACAGGGGGCACATCATCGTGTATTGCATGGGGGCACAGGGGGCACTGAATACTTGTTCCCCCATTTTTTTCCACCTCTAACGTGGAAGGGCATCTAAGAGGGCACTTTGTGAGTTTTCCTCAGAAACGCACCTGTGGGGAACTTCAAGTATATCCCATCGTAAGGGTATCACATCACATTGTCTCCACTGGGCATCCATGAGGAAACCGTCCAACACGTTCACGCATGTAAGGAGACCCTTCATACAGGGTCTATAACTGGACACTGTGCACTTCATTTGTTTTTATTTTGATGTTTTGTTTTAATGTTGTTTTTATCTCTCAGGCTTTGATTTTCTGTAAGGTGACCTTGGGTGACTTGAAAGGCACCATCAAATAAAATGTATTATGATTATGATTATGATTATTATTATTATTAATATACAGCATCCCATTGTCTCCACTGGAATGGGCTTGGGACAGTGTTATGTAGTCAAGTCACTTTATTTTGTCAGTGCTGCCATACGTACACGACATACAGAGAGTTGAAATTGCGTTTCCCTCTTATCCCCGGTGCAGACAGCAATGAACATGAATGTAAAAAATAAGTAAATTACAAAACATAAAGTATAAAAAATATATATAAGCTAAATTACATCGAAGAAAGAAAAAAAAAATCCCAAATCTGGAAGATATAAATAGTATGGCGGTAGAACAGATTAACGGTATAAACATGTGAATATGTATAAGTGTAAACTATGTATAGGTATAAACAGAATGAACCGTATAAACCACATCACTGTTAAACTCAGTTTAACTCAGGATCTGACTCAGTTTAACTCAGTTAAACTCAGTTTAACTCAGGATCTGACTCAGTTAAACTCATTTCAACTCAGGATCTGACTCTGTTTAACTTAGTTTAACTCAATTAAACTCAGTTTAACTCAGTTTAACTCAGGATCCGACTCAGTTTAACTTAGTTTAACTCAATTAAACTCAGTTTAGCTAAGGATCTGACTCAGTTTAACTCAGTTGAAATCAGTATCTGACTCAATATCCTGACCTGGTGTTTTTTTTTTAACACAGTACTTCGTTATTTGAATGAAACGTGAAGCGCGACGTGATCTCGAAGCCCATTGGACCGTCGAGCTGTCGGTCACGCGCCCAGCCGGCTCCTGATTGGCCGCGCCGAGGAAAGGGGGGCGAGACCAAGAGGGGGGCGGGACCAGGAGGGGCGGGACCACTGCGGTGATAGAAGTCGTGCTGCCGCTCTCCCCCCTAGCCAACCCAGATCCCGGTCCTCCTCTCCGACCCGACCTCGTCTCCTCCTCGATCCAGACAACCTTGAACCCCCCACACGTGGACCCGCCGGACCCGTCCGACCCACCAGGACCCACCAGGACCCACCAGGACACACCTGACCCACCAGGACCACCAGGACCCCCCCCCCCCCCAGTCCGGTACCGGAGGAGAGACGCAGCATGGCGACCCCCAAGCGGCAGGACACCAAGAAGCTGTTCGAGGAACTGTCCGGATCGGGGAAGTCCATCGGAGTGCTGACCAGCGGAGGGGATGCTCAGGGTAAGGCTGTCCCGGTCCGTCCGGTCCGCCGTTAGTCCTGTCGGACTTGGTGGCATCAGGGGGGGGGGGGGTACTACACGTTAGGAGGCTTATGGGAGGTCGTGGTGTGATGATGTTGCAGGGGGGGGGGGGTCCAGACCGGGGCTGTGTGGTCCACTCCAGACCAGTCTTCAGGATCTGGGGATTTGACTTGTACTTGCGGGTCTGTCGTAATGACTTGATGCCCTCGATGGCGCATGCGCCGTGCGAGGTGTGACCAGCTGGTCCAGGCGTGTTGCTCTGTTTCCGCTCCACCAAACCCATAGACCCGGTCCACAGACCCGGTGCTGAGCTGGGATGGACCTCGTCGTGGGAGGTTCGGGACCTTACAGCTGCCCCCCCCCCCCCCCCCCCCTCAGGGGGTCCCGCCCCCCCCTGTTCCTTTAGAGGAGTCCCGCCCCTGGTTTGGTCCAGACTCGCCTAGAGACGCCTACGTGAGGAACAGCGAGTAGACCGACAGTCCCCCCCCCCCCCCCCCCCCCCCCCCCCGGGGTCCCTGCGTCACTAGGATCATGTATCACGTGATCATAATGTTATCATAATGTTATAATGTTATCATAATGTTATAATGTTATCATAATGTTATTATGTCATCATAATGTTATCATTATGTCATAATAATGTTATCATTATGTTATCATAATGTTATAATGTTATCTCTGTTCACTAGTATTATTTATCACGTGATCATAATGTTATCATAATGTTATAATGTTATCATAATGTTATAATGTTGTCATAATGTTATCATAATGTTATCTCCGTTCACTAGTATTATTTATCACATGATCATAATGTTATCATAATATTATCATTATGTCATCATAATGTTATCATAATGTCATCATAGTGTTATCATAATGTTATCATAATGTTATAATGTTATCATTATGTCATCATAATGTTATCAATGTTTTCATTATGTCATCATAATGTTTTCATTATGTCATCATAATGTTATCATAGTGTTATCATAATGTTATAATGTTATCATTATGTCATCATAATGTTATAATGTTATCATTATGTCATCATAATGTTATCATTATGTCATC
>JAOPHQ010004641.1:0-82500 GCA_030340625.1 Merluccius polli | reverse complement strand
CTCTTCAGGGAGGAGTGGAGCAGCCTATTGGACGAGCTCAGGCAGCAAGGTGATTGGCTGGACGGACAGACAGACAGACAGACATACAGACAATAGATATAGATGGCGATATAGACAAACAAAGGGACAGACAGACAAGGCGTGTGTATTATATACGTATATTCCATAACCTACACAACCTGATTCTAAATATCACTTCCTTCTTGTCTCTTACTCACGATCCCCCCTCTCTCTTTTTATGTCTTTGTCGCTCTTTTCTATCTCCCTTCATCCTCTCCCTCCCTCCCCTCCCCTCCCCTCCCGACTCCCCCCTCCCCCAGGTCTGATCGATGCCGCTGCGGTCCGGAAGAACTCTGTGCTCCACATCGTTGGCATAGTGGGGTCCATCGATAACGACTTCTGCGGGACGGACATGACCATCGGCACCGACTCCGCGCTGCACCGCATCATCGAGGTGGTGGACGCCATCGGAACCACCGCCCAGAGGTCAGGGTTCAGGGGGTCTGAAGCGTCCGTCCGCCATGACGCTTTCTGACACCTCGGGAAACCATCTTGCTTTGTGTCCCCCTAAACCAAACATGTTCATGTTGCTTTCTGTCCTCCTAAACCAAACATGTTCATGTTGCTTTCTGTCCTCCTAAACCAAACATGTTCATGTTGCTTTCTGTCCTCTTGCAGCCACCAGAGGACCTTTGTGCTGGAGGTGATGGGCCGACACTGTGGGTAAGGACTACTGTCAGTACTGTCAGTACTGTCAGTACTGTCAGCTTCTGGTATTCAGATATAGAGTGTGTATATAGTTATACATATATAGGTACCTAGCCCTGGTCAGTGCTCTGTATATACTGAGATATAATAATAATAATTAAAAAATAAATAAAATAATAATAATAATAATAATACATTGGATTTATATTGCGCCTTTCAGTGACCCAAGGACGAGATATAGTTATTTGTATATATTTACGTATGATGTATTGTAGGTACCTAGCCCTGGTCAGTGCTCTGTATTAGAGGTGCGCGGATGGGCTATTATTGTATCCGCAACCGCATCACAAAACTCATCATCCGTCCGCCATCCATCCGCACCAACGTTTTTTGACCAATTTCAAAACCGCACCCGCCCGCCATCCGCGGGCGCTGCTGACGCGAGAAAAAAAAGTGTGCTCGTTTTTATCGGATAACAATATTTAACAATGTAACTTATATATATCTTTTCCTTTGATTGGTTCAACCGCCACCCGCCCGAATTTAATTAAAATATTATTTTTCGTAAGGTCATCCGCCCGATCCGCGGTTTAACCGCGGAGTCCGCGGCTGTAACCGCCATCCGCGCACCTCTACTCTGTATATGCTGAGTGTGTATATAGTTGTATATATTTAATGTATATATAATATATATTGTAGGTACCTAGCCCTGGTCAGTGCTCTGTATATGCTGAGTGTGTATATAGTTGTATATATTTAATGTATATATAATATATATTGTAGGTACCTAGCCCTGGTCAGTGCTCTGTATATGCTGAGTGTGTATATAGTTGTATATATTTAATGTATATATAATATATATTGTAGGTACCTAGCCCTGGTCAGTGCTCTGTATATGCTGAGTGTGTATATAGTTGTATATATTTAATGTATATAATATGTATTGTAGGTACCTAGCCCTGGTCAGTGCTCTGTATATGCTGAGTGTGTATATAGTTGTATATATTTAATGTATATATAATATATATTGTAGGTACCTAGCCCTGGTCAGTGCTCTGTATATGCTGAGTGTGTATATAGTTGTATATATTTAATGTATATATAATATGTATTGTAGGTACCTAGCCCTGGTCAATGCTCTGTATATGCTGAGTGTGTATATAGTTGTGTATATTTAATGTATATATAATATGTATTGTAGGTACCTAGCCCTGGTCAGTGCTCTGTATATGCTGAGTGTGTATATAGTTGTATATATTTAATGTATATATAATATATATTGTAGGTACCTAGCCCTGGTCAGTGCTCTGTAAATGCTGAGTGTGTATATAGTTGTATATATTTAATGTATATATAATATATATTGTAGGTACCTAGCCCTGGTCAGTGCTCTGTATATGCTGAGTGTGTATATAGTTGTATATATTTAATGTATATATAATATATATTGTAGGTACCTAGCCCTGGTCAGTGCTCTGGCCTGTGGGGCCGACTGGGTCTTCTTCCCTGAGATGCCTCCTGAAGATGGCTGGGAGGAGGATCTGTGTCACAAACTATCTGGGGTAACACACACACACGCACACACACACACACACACACACACACACACACACACACACACACACACACACACACACACACACGTGGACACACACTCACACGCACACGCACACACACACACACACACACACACACACACACACACACACTCACAATATTTACCTCACACTTCAACACCAGACTTATAAACACTTCTTTATACACCTTTTTTACACCACAAACTATCTGGGGTAACACACACATACACACGCACACACACTCACACGGACACTCTCACACACACACACACACACACACACACACGTGGACACACACACACACACACACACTCACAATGTTTACCTCACACTTCAACACCAGGCGTATAAACACTTCTTTATACACCTTTTGTTTGAATAAATACACGTACGACTTCTAAACTTCTAAATGCTGTCTTCCCGTTCCTCCAGAACCGCGCTGACAAGAAGAGGCTGAACATCATCATCGTGGCCGAGGGGGCGATAGACTCCCACAACAAGCCCATCTCAGCTGACAACATCAAGGATGTGAGCTTCACCGGTTTCGTTACTTCCTGGTTTTGCTATACTTCAGTTGCTATGGTCTGGTGACTCTCTCTCTGTTCTCCTCCTCTCCTCCTCCTCTCCTCCTCCCCCAGCTGGTGGTCCAGCGTCTGGGCTTCGACACGCGCATAACCATCCTGGGTCACGTCCAGAGGGGAGGAACCCCCTCCGCCTTCGACCGAATCCTGGTAGGACCCCACAGGACTGCTCTGTGTTATCCAGCTCTGGCAGTCTAGAACACACTTTGACATAACTCTGGTCCTCCTCCTCCTCCTCCTCCTCCTCCTCCTCCTCCTCCTCCTCCTCCTCCTCCTCCTCCTCCTCCTCCTCCTCCCCAGGCCAGCAGGATGGGGGTAGAGGCGGTGCTCGCTCTCCTGGAGGCGTCGGCGACCACGCCCGCCTGTGTCGTGTCTCTGGTGGGCAACCAGGCTGTCAGGCTGCCCCTCATGGAGTGTGTTCAGATGGTGAGAGATGCTGTGTGTGTGTGTGTGTGTTATTATTGTGAGTGTTTATTATCATGATAAAATCGTATATATCGTCCCCTCATTTATTTATCTGTGTGTGTGTGTGTGTGTGTTCTCCAGACCCAGGAGGTCCAGAAGGCCATGGATGAGAAGAAGTTCGACGAGGCCGTCAGGCTCCGTGGAAGGTTCTGACCTTTAGACACATCTGTTAGCTTAGCGCTAGTTTTCTGCCGATGCGTCTTCGCTTTTTACCGGGAGTACCGGGATAGCGATCATTTAAAAAAAATCTGTATTATAAATATACGGACCGACCGTACGTAAAGCAGGTCAACATTACAGAGCGATTTTGGCAGCGACTCCATCTTTGATCGTAATTGGGAATGACTTCCTAACGGGAGTGTTTAAAAGCTTGTTTTCTTTTGAACGCCAGTCACATGACCAGCGGGCGTTTACAGGTGATCTGCAACGTTTGTTTTCCAGGAGCTTTGAAAACAACCTGTTTACGTACCGACTGCTCTGCTCCCGCAAACCCGACAACGACATTCCTCCTGTAAGTACGCCACAAGTGAGCTCCCTCCGCTTTAGGACGTATTCATGTGTAGGATTGCGACATATTCATACGCGTTCATATAAACGATGAATTAAAACTCAGCAGCATAAAGTTCACGATTCTAAGCTATATGTGTCGGATTTAAAACCGATTGTGTTTTAACGATGAATTAACGTACATTTACCGAAATGTTCTCCTTAAATATGTGTCTCTCCGTCCACCAGCCACTCTGAGGTCTGTTGGACAAGGTACTTCCTGGTCAGGTGCATTGTGGGAGACTGAGGCGTGTGTGCTCATGCTGATAAGTCTCTATGGCTAGAGAGGCTAGCAGACTGTAGAGTAGACTGCTGGGCAAATATATTTTACAGTTTTCACCACAAAAACATCTCAGTCCGTTTTTGTCGCTACAGAGAGCTAACTGCTGCATGTATGCTAGCTGGCTAGACTTGGAAGCAGACTTCCCATCATGCTTCTGAGATGCGACTGTAGCATGCTTTTGTCTTGCGCTTCTGCGGGGACAGCGATGCATCGACGGTATAAATGGTCCATTTCTGTTGAGACGAAGCGACACCGAGTTCAGGTCCGAGCCGCCGCCGCTGCCGCCGCCGCTTTCCGTCTCGCGTTCCTCTACTTCAGTGTCATGTGACCTCAGAGCGCTCTGCATGTGGACCTCCTCAGACCTGTGGGTTGAGAGAGGCTGCTGAAGCGACTGAGTGTCGCTCATCATGGCTTTTAGTCTGGAAGCTCTGGCCATCCCAAAGTGTATAAAGGTGTGTTTATAGGTGTGTGTTATAGGTGTGTGTTACAGGTGTGTGTTACAGGTGTGTGTTAAAGGTGTGTGTATAAAGGTGTGTTCATAGGTGTGTGTTAAAGGTGTTTATAGGTGTGTGTATAAAGGTGTGTTATAGGTGTGTGTTACAGGTGTGTATATAAAGGTGTGTTTATAGGTGTGTTTATAGGTGTGTGTTACAGGTGTGTATATAAAGGTGTGTTTACAGGTGTGTGTTACAGGTGTGTATATAAAGGTGTGTGTATAAAGGTGTGTTTATAGGTGTGTGTTACAGGTGTGTGTTACAGGTGTGTGTATAGGTGTGTTTATAGGTGTGTATAAAGGTGTGTATATAAAGTTGTGTGTATATAAAGGTGTGTGTGTTTATAGGTGTGTTTATAGGTGTATATAAAGGTGTGTGTGTTTATAGGTGTGTCTAAAGGTGTGTATATAAAGGTGTGTGTGTTTATAGGTGTGTGTATAAAGGTGTATATATAAAGGTGTGTGTGTTTATAGGTATGTTTATAGGTGTGTATATAAAGGTGTGTTAAAGGTGTGTGTGTTTATAGGTGTGTATATAAAGGTGTGTTAAAGGTGTGTGTGTTTCTAGGTGTGTTTCTAGGTGTGTGTATAAAGGTGTGTATAAAGGTGTGTTTATAGGTGTGTGTTAAAGGTGTGTATATAAAGGTGTGTGTATAGGTGTGTGTATAAAGGTGTGTTTATAGGTGTGTGTTAAAGGTGTGTATATAAAGGTGTGTGTATAGGTGTGTGTATGTAAAGGTGTGTTTATAGGTGTGTGTTAAAGGTGTGTTTATAAAGGTGTATATAAAAAGGTGTGTGTGTTTATAGGTGTGTTTATAGGTGTGTATAAAGGTGTGTATATAAAGGTGTGTGTATTAAGGTGTGTATATAAAGGTGTGTGTATAAAGGTGTGTTTCTAGGTGTGTGTATAAAGGTGTGTGTCCCCCCCCAGAGTAACTTCAACGTGGCGGTCCTGAACGTGGGCGCCCCGGCGGCTGGGATGAACGCGTCGGTGCGCTCTGCGGTGCGCGTGGGCATCGCCGAGGGACACAAGATGTTCGCCATCAACGACGGCTTCGAAGGATTCTCCAAGGGACAGGTAACCGCTTAGCTGTATTGTTATTCTTCTATATTTAATATGATAACATCCAGAACTCTGAGATAGTATTGTGAGGTTGTGTCCCGGACGCCTTATCTCGAAACGTGATTGGACGAGCCGCTCTCCAACGCTGGCTCTCTGGCGTTGACCTCGTTTTGACCGCTTGGCTGCCGGATCGTGACTTCTTTCCCCTGATAGGACGAGAGCAGAACAACTAGCATCTGATAGGCTGCATACCTCTGAGGTCACCGTGAGGTCACTGAGGGGGTCAAGAATCAGGACGTGTTGCTGGCGTCGTGTGTGTGTGTGTGTGTGTGTGTGTGTGTGTGTGTTTGCGTCATACTGGTGTCTGTGTTGGTCTGGAGTGTAGCGACAGATAGCAGATAACAGATAGCTGGACTATAAATACACTGCTTCTGTGTGTGTGTGTGTGAGAGAGAGAGAGAGAGAGAGAGAGAGAGAGAGAGAGAGAGAGAGAGAGAGAGTGTGTATATGTATATACAGTATATATCCACTGTCTCTGTACTCTCTAACCCCTAACTGCTCCTTAATGACCTGTGTGTGTGTGTGTGTGTGTGTGTGTGTGTGTGTGTTGTCTCCGAGCAGATTAAGGAGATCAAGTGGGGAGATGTGGGCGGGTGGACCGGCCAGGGTGGATCCCTGCTGGGGACAAAAAGGTGAGCGGTCCCAGTAGACCCGGTTGGACCTCGCGCTCCGGTCCTCCCGGTCTGTAAGTCATTAGTGATCAATAAACACATTGTGTTCCTCTTCCAGGACACTTCCTGCTAAACATGCGGAAAAGATTGCGGAGCAGATCAGAATCCACAACATTAACGCCATGCTGGTCATCGGGGGCTTCGAGGTACGTAACCCTCCACCGCTACAACAACATGCTGCGCTCATGCTAGGAGCTAGCTGCTCTTAGCCATGAGAACTAAATGCGTTGTTGATGCTAGGAGCTAGCTGCACTTAGCCATGAGAACTGAATGCGTTGTTCATGCTAGGAGCTAGCTGCTCTTAGCCATGAGAACTAAATGCATCGTTGATGCTAGGAGCTAGCTGCTCTTAGCCATGAGAACTAAATGCATCGTTGATGCTAGGAGCTAGCTGCTCTTAGCCATGAGAACTAAATGCATCGTTGATGCTAGGAGCTAGCTGCTCTTAGCCATGAGAACTAAATGCATCGTTGATGCTAGGAGCTAGCTGCTATTATCCTTGGAAATGACATGCTATGTTTGTGCTAGGAGCTAGCTGCTAATGCTAACTGTTCTTCCTCTATTGTCTGTGCAGTGTGTAGAAGTGTGTTTCTAGTGGTGATATTGTTAATAACGTCTTGTGTTCAGTTCTGTTGTTTGACAGTTCACCCATCTCATCATTTAACCCCATTCAGCTGAAATGTTTGTTTACATCATATCATATATCATATCCTACCATATAACATCTCATATCATACATTATATATCATATGAGCCTTAGTCCACATTCAGTTTCCCCACCCAGCTAGCGTTTAGATAGCATATCCTATGGTATCATAACCTACACCATATCACATGTATCATATATCACATCCCCAGCTCTCTCCGAGTCTTCTTCCCTAGTTTCACCGTCCGTGATTAGCTGGGCTCTTCCCTATTCTGGCTCCTCCCACGCTGGGGTTGCATCTGTCTCTACCTATCATCTACCATCTGTAACATCTCTATCATCTAACATCTGTAACATCTCTATCATCTAACATCTGTAACATCTCTATCGTCTAACATCTCTAACATCTCTATCATCTAACATCTCTAACATCTCTATCATCTAATATCTGTAACATCTCTATCATCTACCATCTGTAACATCTCTATCATCTAACATCTGTAACGTCTCTATCATCTACCATCTGTAACGTCTCTATCATCTAACATCTGTAACGTCTCTATCATCTCTAACATCTCTATCATCTAACATCTCTAACATCTCTATCATCTAACATCTGTAACATCTCTATCATCTACCATCTGTAACATCTCTATCATCTAACATCTGTAACATTTCTATCATCTAACATCTGTAACATCTCTATCATCTAACATCTGTAACATCTCTATCATCTAACATCTGTAACATCTCTATCATCTAACATCTGTAACATCTCTATCCTCTAACATCTGTATCATCTCTATCATCTAACATCTGTAACATCTCTATCATCTAACATCTGTAACATCTCTATCCTCTAACATCTGTAACATCTCTATCATCTAACATCTGTAACATCTCTATCATCTAACATCTGTAACATCTCTATCATCTAACATCTGTAACATCTCTATCATCTAACATCTGTAACATCTCTATCATCTAACATCTGTAACATCTCTATCATCTAACATCTGTAACATCTCTATCATCTAACATCTGTAACATCTCTATCGTCTAACATCTGTAACATCTCTATCGTCTAACACCTGTAACATCTCTATCATCTAACACCTGTAACATCTCTATCATCTAACATCTCTAACATCTCTATCATCTAACATTTCTATCATCTAACATCTCTTACATCTCTATCATCTGACATCTCTAACATTTACCATCTCTATCATTTCTACCCTCACTACCATCAACCATCACTCCACCATTGTAACCTACCGGCTCCTCCCACCACCACCACCACCTCCACCACCACCATCTTCCCTCCACCCTCTCGGTCCTCTGCTCTCTGGTGATGGTGTCACACCCCTTGCTCCTCCCACCTCTGCAGGCCTACCTGGGGCTTCTGGAGCTTTCCGGAGCTAGGGAGAAGTTTAGTGAGTTCTGTGTCCCCATGGTCATGGTGCCGGCCACCGTGTCCAACAACATACCGGGCTCGGACCTCAGCATTGGGGCCGACACCGCCCTGAACGCCATTACGCAAGTAAGTTGGTGTTCCAACGGCCCGGTTGGGTCTGGTTGGGTCTGGTTGGATCCAGTTTGGTCCAGTTTGGCCAGCTTGATCTGGCTTGGTCAGGTTTTGCCTGGTTTGGCCCAGCTTGGTCCAGTTTGGCCCTCTTGGCTTGACTTGGTTCAGGGTTCGCTTACAGCTGGTCTCTGGCATCAACCAGCATCACATGTTTATCTGGGGGGGGGGGGGGGGGGTTAAAGATAAGATGTACTTTAGTAGAAAGGAACTATGGGTAAAGGGTGAAGTCTAGTCTCGATGACAACGAACATCCCAAAAGTCAGTCTCAGACCTGGGCCGAGTCCTGCTAGATCCACCATCTTGTCCAGTCTGGCTTCATACTGAACCCTGAACTTGGCTCCTGTGGGTCTTCATGGTACAAAGTGGACTGCAGCTTCACAGCAGGTTAGCGTCCGTGTTGACGGTGTAAACACCAGCTCACAGCAGCCATACGTTGTGCTTCTACATGAACAAACCCCAGGTGTGTCTGTCGGGGTCCAGTCTGACTCGGCAGAATCTCAGAATTATTAGCCCAAGTTGGCTGACAACAGCTAGGCTATTAGCCAGGCAGCCTAGCTTAGCTGATAGCCTCATGCAGCTCAGTGATGTGTGTGGTTTAGCGCCAGAGGCTAGCTGGTTAACAGACCTCCAGGGTAAACGTGGTTCGGTACGACGACATCATGTCAGCGCTGGTTGCCCTTGACGACCCTTTCCCACCAGTGTGTTTGTGTTGTAAACAAATGACATATGAGGGGTCAACACACCATGACCAGCTGGACTTCCTGTTAGAGGCGGGGCTATGGGGTTAACAAAGTAAAGGTCTTCTTATAGTTCACTCTCTGGGTTTACTGGGGCGGTTAAATAGTGGTGATTTAGTTGTATATCTCTCTAGCTGTACTTCAAGGATGTTGAAATACCTTTTTAGAGTCTATTAATCTAAACAGGTAAAGTCTGAAAGATAAAAACAGGGACTATTTATTGTCTTTCTTGTCATGGTGCTCTTGATCCTCTCTGAAGCTTCTGGTAATTTCTTCTGCGCCCCGTTTTCTTACTTTCTACCCGACAACCTGTGGCTTTAAAATAATCATTTCATGGTGCATGGGGGATGTGTAACATTTGCGTTCTAAGTGTGAATTTCTTGCCACTTCAACCGTGTCACAAGCCCCGCCTCCACGTCTCTCCACCAATGGGAAGCCAGAACCGCGATCACATGGAGAGAGCCGCCCACCAATAGACACCTTCGAACTCTGTAGAAGTGTCCTGAGACACAAGCCAACACACACAGGCCCTCCGGCCTTATCAACACAGACCCCGAGGCCACGCCTCCGGCGCTGCAACACAGTCCGCCGCCTGGCGGTCGAACCCTGCCTTACGCAACACACACAGCTCAGCACAGCGCAGTGTGTGTGTGTGTGTGTGTATGGTCTGCCCCCTGGTGGTGTAACCCTGCATGACGCCCGCCAGGCGCTTGAGTGTGTGCTGGAGCTGTACGAGCTGCGTGGGCAACACGTCGAGTTCTGCATACCGCTCTGCGTACTGCCCACAACCATCAGCAACAACGTCCCCGGGACGGACCTCACCATCGGAGCCGACACCGCGCTCAACGCCATCGTGGAGGTAGGTCGTCACGGAAACGCCAGAGAAGGCGCTAAGGAAACGCCCCCCCTGCTGCCACCGCGCCAAATCTGGAAATGTGAAGTGGATAGCGGGAGGAACTGGAGTGTAGTGAGGGCCGTCTGCGGTGCTACTGGGACCCGGGTGTAGTGAGGGCCGTCTGCGGTGCTACTGGGACCCGGGTGTAGTGAGGGGCCGTCTGCGGTGCTACTGGGACCCGGGTGTAGTGAGGGGCCGTCTGCGGTGCTACTGGGACCCGGGTGTAGTGAGGGGCCGTCTGCGGTGCTACTGGGACCCGGGTGTAGTGAGGGGCCGTCTGCGGTGCTACTGGGACCCGGGTGTAGTGAGGGGCCGTCTGCGGTGCTACTGGGACCCGGGTGTAGTGAGGGGCGTCTGCGGTGCTACTGGGACCCGGGTGTAGTGAGGGGCGTCTGCGGTGCTACTGGGACCCGGGTGTAGTGAGGGGCGTCTGCGGTGCTACTGGGTACAACAATATCTGCAGATATAGTTTTGTGTTTTTTGGTTTTGACAACATGTAATACCCAGAACGACGAAAAAAAATAAAATTACAAATTAAAAAATCGGTTAGCTGCTTATGGGATAGACTCCCACCTCTCTGAGAGTGGAAGTTATTCATAGTTAATTATCATTATTATTAGTTATGAACACTGATTTGCACATACAGTTGACCCACGCATGTCTAGCATGTTGTGTGTGAGTCCTGCATGCGCTGCATGTGAGTACTGTGCCTATTTAGATTTGTATAAACGTGTGTGTGTGTGTGTGTGTACGAACGTGTGTGTGTGTGCGTGTCTGTGTGTGTATATGTGTGTACGAACATGTGTGTGTGTGTGTGTGTACGAACATGTGTGTGTGTGTGTGTGTTCCAGACGTGTGACCGCATCAAGCAGTCTGCCAGCGGTACAAAGCGCCGCGTGTTCATCATCGAGACGATGGGTGGTTACTGTGGTTACCTGGCCAACGTGGGGGGGCTGGCGGCCGGAGCCGACGCCGTCTACATCTACGAAGAACCCTTCGACATCAGGGAGCTGCAGGTCAGAGGTCAACCTGTCTACACACACTGTAGTACACACTGTAATACACACTGTAATACACACTGTAATACACACTGTGGTACACACTGTAGTACACACTGTAATACACACTGTAATACACACTGTAGTACACACTGTAATACACACTGTAATACACACTGTAGGACACACTGTAATACACACTGTAATACACACTGTAGTACACACTGTAATACACACTGTAATACACACTGTAGCGCACACTGTAATACACACTGTAATACACACTGTAATACACACTGCAGTACACACTGTAGTACACACTGTAATACACACTGTAATACACACTGTAGTACACACTGTTAGTATACACTGTAATAGACACTGTTAATACACACTGTTAATACACACTGTAGTACACACTGTAATACACACTGTAATACACACTGTAGTACACACTGTAATACACACTGTTAGTATACACTGTAATAGACACTGTTAATACACACTGTAATACACACTGCAGTACACACTGTAGTACACACTGTAATACACACTGTAGTACACACTGTAATACACACTGCAGTACACACTGTAGTACACACTGTAATACACACTGTAATACACACTGTAATACACACTGCAGTACACACTGTAGTACACACTGTAATACACACTGTAATACACACTGTAGTACACACTGTTAGTATACACTGTAATAGACACTGTAATAGACACTGTTAATACACACTGTTAATACACACTGTAGCACACACTGTAATACACACTGTAATACACACTCTGAGTAACAGTGTGTAACTGACACATTTTATCATATGGGGACAGATTTATTCCTCGCCTTTTTATTCAGTATATATTTATTTGATGTATCTTTAAAAAAAAAAAGTTTTCATATTATATGCCAACTTACAAGAAACAATACATTTAACCTAACAGCACAGTATACATGTTGAAGAATATAAATGAGTGAGTCCCAGCAGCCTAAACAAGTGAACATATTTAAAGGTGGATGGACTTATAGGCAGGGGTGCACATAACTGGTACGCAAGTACGCATGCGCGCCCATAATCAGCGATGCGTAACGTCACTTGTGCCACTACAGCGCTTTTGCGTAACTCACCATCAGGTCATCAAAATAAAACTACACGTGTATATGTACTACTTCTGCGTTTCCCCACCTGCAAAAAAAATCATTATCGAAACGACGCTACGTGTGGAGTGCGTACCGAACACCATCTCCTGGTACTCAAATGAGTAACTCACTAAAAAAGTTATGTGCAGCCCTGCTTATAGGTTCAGTGCAACAGCACAGGGTTAACTCCAGGTAGAGCAGGAGCAGCCCCTAGTGGTGAGGACCCGGCACTGCACCCTGGGAGCGCTGAGAGGGCAGCAGTAGCTCTGGCATCGTGGGGAGCAAGGACGGTCTGACGGCTCTCTCTCTGCCCTTTCTTCAGGCCAACGTGGAGCATCTCACGGAGAAGATGAAGACCAGCATCCAGAGGGGCCTGGTGCTCAGGTGAGAGGAGGGTTCATACTTTTACCATGAGAGAAGAGGAGATAAGAGAGTACTTTATTCATCTCTGATGGTAAAGTCTGGGTGTCACAGCAGGACAGTAGTAGAATCAGAAAGAGATTAAAAACAAGAACAACAACTACAAAACGTGCAAAAAGATACCTACTTGGACCCAGACTGTCCTTGAAGGTCCACATTAAGGTTGAAGGATGGTTCTGTGTTGGTCCACCATGGGTCTCTATACGTTGCCGTTGGTTACGCTCGCTCTCCTCTATAAATGGAGAACTACTCGACGGATGGCCGCTTGGTCTTTCCTGCTGCGTTCTCTGGTTCATGTATGACAGACTAGTTGAGGAGGTTCATATACAGTATATAATAATAATATAATAATATAGAACATATATAATATAAATGTCCTATATAATAATAATAATAATAATATAGAACATATATAATATATATGTTCGATATAATAATAATAATAATAATAAATATAATAATAATACAGAACATATATAATATATATGTTCTAAATAATAATAATAATAATAATAATAACAATAATAACAATAATAACAATAGAACATACATATAATATATATGTTCTATATAATAATAATAATAATAATAATATAATATAGAACATATATAATATATATGTTATATATAATAATAATAATAATAATAATAATAATAATAATAATATAGAACATATATAATATATATGTTCATTTGTATGACACATCTTCACAGGATAAAGATCCCCAGAATCCCGCAGAGCCATAAATAAAAGCACCGGTGTGAAGTGTTTAACTTTAACCCTTCGGCTTTCTGTTTAGCAGTGGAGAAAGTGCATGAGAGGCAGCTGAGAGAAAGGGTGCATGCTGGGATAGCTTGGAGATGGTCTGGTTTCTGTTCTGAGGAGAGGAGAGAAGAGAGGGGAGGAGAGGATAGGAGAGGGGAGAGGTGAGGAGAGGACAGAGGAGAGGAGGGAGGAGAGGAGGGAGGAGGAGAGGAGCGAGGAGAGGAGAGAGGGGAGGAAAAAGCAGAGAGGGGAGGAGAGAGGAGAGAGCAGATGTGTTAGAGCACTGCGTCTTCAGGCCGCAGTGTGGGAGAATGTAGGACAGGGTGTGTGTGTGTGTGTGTGTGTGTGTGTGTGTGTGTGTGTGCGTGCACATGTGTGTGTGTGTGTGTGTGTGTTGTGATGCTGCTGCCGTGCACGTGCCTACTGTGCTACAGTAGGCACGTGCACAGTGAGGACCTGGCGTGCACGTGAAGGTGACCCCTGCTGTGATGTCGTTCTCACTTTGAACAAAAGTCGTCAGCTCTCTGTTTTACGAGCCTCTTGGTTGGAGGGAAGGATTATGAATCATGTCACGCACATTATTACCAGGCTGTTATCATCAGACATTTTTTGCAGTAATTCACACACAACAGATACAATATCACACGGATACAGGCTCATAACAGTCTGACAGGCTGTTACATTACGTAGCTAGAAGTTACATTACGTAGCTAGAAGTTACATTACGTAGCTAGAAGCTACATTTTGTAGCTAGAAGTTACATTACATTGCTAGAAGTTACATTATGTAGCTAGAAGCTACGTTATGTAGCTAGATGTTACATTATGTAGCTAGAAGCTACATTATGTAGCTAGATGTTACATTATGTAGCTAGAAGTTACATTACATAGCTAGAAGTTACATTACATAGCTAGAAGTTACATTACATAGCTAGAAGTTACATTTTGTAGGTAGAAGTTACATTACGTAGCTCGAAGTTACATTACGTAGCTCGAAGCTACATTACGTAGCTAGAAGCTACATTTTGTAGCTAGAAGTTACATTACGTAGCTAGAAGCTACATTATGCAGCTAGAAGTTACTTTTTGTAGCTAGAAGTTACATTATGTAGCTAGAAGTTACATTGCATAGCTAGAAGTTACATTACATAGCTAGAAGTTACATTACGTAGCTAGAAGTTACATTACGTAGCTAGAAGTTACATTTTGCAGCTAGAAGTTACATTACGTAGCTAGAAGTTACATTTTGTAGCTAGAAGCTACATTATGTAGCTAGAAGTTACATTTTGTAGCTAGAAGTTACATTACGTAGCGAGAAGTTACATTTTGTAGCTAGAAGCTACATTACGTAGCTAGAAGCTACATTATGTAGCTAGAAGTTACATTATGTAGCTAGAAGTTACATTACGTAGCTAGAAGTTACATTACGTAGCTAGAAGTTACATTACGTAGCTAGAAGTTACATTACGTAGCTAGAAGTTACATTACATAGCTAGAAGTTACATTTTGTAGCTAGAAGTTACATTACATAGCTAGAAGTTACATTTTGTAGCTAGAAGCTACATTACGTAGCTAGAAGTTACATTACGTAGCTAGAAGTTACATTTTGTAGCTAGAAGCTACATTACGTAGCTAGAAGTTACATTACATAGCTAGAAGTTACATTTTGTAGCTAGAAGTTACATTACATAGCTAGAAGTTACATTACGTAGCTAGAAGTTACATTACGTAGCTAGAAGTTACATTACGTAGCTAGAAGTTACATTACGTAGCTAGAAGTTACATTTTGTAGCTAGAAGTTACATTACGTAGCTAGAAGTTACATTTTGTAGCTAGAAGTTACATTACATAGCTAGAAGTTACATTTTGTAGCTAGAAGTTACATTACATAGCTAGAAGTTACATTTTGTAGCTAGAAGCTACATTACGTAGCTAGAAGTTACATTACGTAGCTAGAAGTTACATTTTGTAGCTAGAAGCTACATTACGTAGCTAGAAGTTACATTACGTAGCTAGAAGTTACATTTTGTAGCTAGAAGTTACATTACATAGCTAGAAGTTACATTTTGTAGCTAGAAGTTACATTACATAGCTAGAAGTTACATCAATCAATCAAGAAGTTACATTACGTAGCTAGAAGCTACATTATGTAGCTAGAAGTTACATAACAAATAAAATCATAAATAGTGGTAAATATATTGAACAGTAATGAGTAATGCTAAATAATGTTTGTGTGTGTGTTTGTGTGTATCTGTACGGTGTGTGTGTCTGTGCTGTGTGTGTCTGTATTGTGTTTGTACTGTGTGTGTGTGTGTGTGTGTGTTTGTACTGTGTGTGTGTGTGTGTGTGTGTGTGTGTTTGTACTGTGTGTGTGTGTGTGTGTGTGTGTGTGTGTGTGTGTGTGTGTGTAGGAATGAGAACAGTAATGAGAACTTCACTACAGACTTCATCTACCAGCTGTACTCTGAGGAGGGGAAGGGAGTGTTCGACTGTAGGAAGAACGTCCTGGGACACATGCAGCAGGTACTACTACATACTACTACTAATACTATAGCACTACTACTATACTACTACTATAGTAATACTATAGTAATACTATAGTAATACTACATACTACTACTATACTACTACTAGTCTACTACTATAGTAATACTATAGTACTACTACTAAACTACTACTATACTACTACTACTATACTTCTACTAGTCTACTACTATAGTACTACTATACTGCTACTACTAAACTACTACTATAGTAATACTATAGCACTACTACTACTACTACTACTACTATACTTCTACTATACTACTACTATAGTACTACTGCTATACTACTACTACTATACTACTACTATAGTACTACTACTGTACTACTAATACTACTACTACTATAGTACTACTACTTTACTATTACTATAGTACTACTACTGTACTACTACTACTTTACTACTACTATAGTACTACTACTTTACTACTACTATAGTACTACTACTACTACTACTGCTTTACTACTACTATAGTACTACTACTATACTACTACTACTTTACTACTACTATACTACTACTACTTTACTACTACTATAGTACTACTACTTTACTACTACTATAGTACTACTACTGTACTACTACTACTATAGTACTACTACTTTACTACTACTATAGTACTACTACTGTACTACTACTACTATACTACTACTACTACTACTACTACTACTACTACTGCTTTACTACTACTATAGTACTACTACTATTACTACTATAGTACTACTACTATACTACTACTACTTTACTACTACTATAGTACTACTACTATACTACTACTACTTTATTACTACTATAGTACTACTACTATACTACTACTACTTTACTACTACTATAGTATTACTACTATACTACTACTACTTTATTACAACTATAGTACTACTACTGTACTACTACTACTTTCCTACTATAGTACTACTACTGTACTACTACTACGATAACACTACTGTAGTACTTCTACTATACTTAAGTAATAACTTAATAACTTGAGGATTTTCCAACCTGGACTCTATTTTCTCATCATTTTGGGTCTCAGGGACGAATGCTACATTTATTGCAGTTTGTCCAGTGTTGAGCGAGAGAAATGTAAAACTATAGGCATGAGCACCCCGTCAATGTAGGCCCTCTAAAAGTGCTTATTTAGCCACTGACAGGCTCAATAATATTAGTGAATATTAGTGTCTGACAACATGACGGAAAGGATCCTTACAGAGAAATAAAACCTTTGTCTTTATGTTGTCTGGATGTCATTGTGTGTAAGTCTCACCAAGGAGCGTTCAGAGCGAGACTCGTATGTAGGGATCCTGTCAGACAGCTGGGAGACACCCTGACTGCCCCTACTTCTAGTGTGTGTGTGTGTGTGTGTGTGTGTGTGTGTGTGTGTGTGTGTTACTATTATTGATCCGTTTATTGGTGAGTATGGACGGTTACTGATGTTGATATGGATGTTCTCCACAGGGGGGCGCTCCCTCTCCGTTCGACAGGAACTTCGGCACCAAGGTGGCCGCTAAGGCCATGCAGTGGATCACAACCAAGCTGAAGGACACCTACAAAGAAGGTATGCACACACACACACACACACACACACACACACACACATACGTGCATATCACAAACACTCACATTCAGAAATGTCCTCACATGAAGGCTGTACAGTATAGCAAAACAAGGCAGTGTGTGTGTGTGTGTGTGTGTGTTGACCGTGTCCCCGTATGCAGGCAGTGTTAGTGTGTGTGTGTGTGTGTGTGTGTGTGTGTACTGACCGTGGCCCCGTATGCAGGCAGTGTTAGTGTGTGTGTGTGTGTGTGTGTGTGTACTGACCGTGTCCCCGTGTGCAGGCCGAGTGTTCGCTAACTCGGAGGACAGCGCCTGTCTGCTGGGGATGCGCCGCAGGGCCATGGTCTTCCAGCCCGTCGCTCAGCTGCGAGAGGAGACCGACTTTGTGTAAGAAACAGAAACGTGACCTCCAAGTCCAACACGTTGTGCTGTAGAGGGAACTTACCCAGAACCTCTTCTTCTACCAAACCCGATGTTTGGTGCATTTAGATGGAAAGGGCCCCAACTCTACCACCAGGTGGGATGTGGATTAGCCCAGTGATTCTCAACTGGTGGGTCGCGACCCATAAGTGGGTCTTGAGGGCATTTTGAGTGGGGCACAGAGCTGAGATGTGCCAAACCTTCAACTTTTGAAAGAAGCCCATGAATTAACTAACGGTTTAATGAATTAACTAATGGTTTAATGAATTAACTAACGGTTTAATGAATTAACTAATGGTTTAATGTTAATTCATCTTTCAATGGCTTACTATTTAATTGAGTTTAGCCCCAACTGTCGCAGCTTTTTGTTTGCTCCGTGTTTTTAACAATAGATGAAGGCATTGTTGATTACTACAATATTGGTAAATACATTTTTTTAATTTTTGGGTCGTGACTTAATGACTGAAGACACATGCGGGTCCTGAGGCGAGACCGGTTGAGAACCACTGGATTAGCCAATACAAGCCAGTTGAACTCAAAACATCACACCTGGTGCTAAAATAGGGGCCCTGTAAGTTCAGATGGAGGATGGGACGGATAGTTTTGTGGTCAGGTTGTTTGACTCCCAGCCGAAAGGTTCTGGGTTCGATCCCCAGGCATCCAAGAGCAAGACTACCTGCTCTGTAAAAACCAATGGACCGTCTGCTAAATGACAAAGATTATCAGACATATTTTGACTAATTTGTTGGCATACATTGTTGAACAACACGATAAATGTGCCATTTTAAAGAGCTAAAATGCGTTTTAATTTCCCATTATTTGAAATGTGGTTTTGTTGACCAACTTCGTGTTGTTTTGCGCTGCAGACATCGGATCCCGAAGGAGCAGTGGTGGCTGAAGCTGCGGCCCCTCATGAAGATCCTGGCCAAGTACAAGACCAGCTTCGACGTGTCCGACGCCGGCCAGCTGGAGCATGTGACCCACGTGCGCCCCAAGGAGGCCGCCGTCTAAGCCCCGCCCCCCCCCCCACGACCACCACCTCACACTCCAAACTGCCACGCCTACTTTTAAGAGCACGGTTCAATTCCTACAAGTCAAGTATGCTAAATATGTTTTTAATGTGTTTGTTGTTGTTGTTGTTGTTGTTTTTACAGTTAAATGGGAAACTCAATGCTGAAACCGGTCTGATATGAGAGGCAGGATAGTGTAATGTCAGGCTGGTCCACTCCCAGAGTTTCTGGGTTCTGGGTTCGATCCCCAACGTCCTCAGTCTATATGTAGGCACCCTAGAGCAAGAGACCCCCTAACCCCTACCTGCTCATTAACTGTATTCCAGATATCATATCTCCTAAATGAAAATATAGAATAAATATTTAAAAGATGGATATTTTGAGGGAGTAGATTAAAAGATATGTATTTAGAGTATTTAAAATATTATATTTTGCGCCCAGTGTGCTTGAGCAATGACCAATCCTAAATATTTATAGAATAGTTCAATATTGCCAGTAGCCAAGTTATATTCAGGTTACATTTATGTCGTGAAAAAGTCAAAAGATCTACTGTAGCTCGTTCGCTAAACCTAGCTAGCTAATTAAGCTAGCATGTGTCAGCTGACCCAATGCGGTGCTTCACTTCCGCTGCTTTGGTGTTGGTGTTGGCAGGCAGCCAGCCGTTGGTCCACTGAGCGTCCAGACCAATCCGTCCAATCACAGCTCACGAACAAATTGAAATCGACTTGACCTCACTTCTGCTGCCTCTGATGTAATACTGATATTCTGATCTTTTATTCTTTTTAATGCACTTTCACGCTAGGTGGGTCTAATTTGACTAAACAATGTTGTTAGCATTGTTTAAACCTCAACACTGTCTTCCCTGAAATGCACAGATAAAACACTGGGTGTGTGTGTGTGTGTGTTTGTGTGTGTGTGTCCATCCAAGCCATATGTGTGTATGTGTTTTCATGCTTAATGTGGCATTATAAAGGGAAACCAAACATTGAAATCAAACTGCTGCGACACTGTCTAGGGTTAAATAGTGGTTAATACAACTGCTATTGTTGAGCCGTTTAAAAGATTTTTCGATGGTTGCCGTTGTTTTGTTGATGATCATTGTTTTTTGTTTTTCATTTAATTTAAAGTTAAGACTTTAAGAAATTGAAAGTTAAGTATAAAATGGGTAATTTTGGCAGATCTGAATGTGTTCTTGTAGCTGGGCTTTGTGTGGAGGGTATACACTATATGCAATATTAATATGAATATCAATCCTGTTTCATGTGTGGTCGCTGTCCTGTCTCAGAGTAATAAAGCACTTGGTGTGATTACAAGGCGTTCAACTTTAACTTTATTTATCCAACAGATCTTGGTGTGATATTAGTCTATAACTCAGCAATATAAACACATACCATTCAGAGCCATTACCTTAAGATAATGAATAAGCTAAGGCATATTATATATATATATATATATATATATATATATATATATATATATATATATATATATATATATATATATATATATATATATATATATCGCTTTTAACTCACTTTATTTGTTTTAGGTTTTGGTCTGTTATCTATGAAGCAAAAGGAGAGGAATTGTATAATTCACGCGTGGAGCGACTCTTAGCTGGATATCTAATAGATTCGCTG
Source organism: Merluccius polli (assembly GCA_030340625.1). Classification (NCBI taxonomy): domain Eukaryota; kingdom Metazoa; phylum Chordata; class Actinopteri; order Gadiformes; family Merlucciidae; genus Merluccius; species Merluccius polli. The sequence goes on along the minus strand of JAOPHQ010004641.1, from coordinate 61,688 downwards.
CCTGTAGAGTTTCTCTCCTCTCCTGCTTGTGGGCTCCATAGTACTTTGGTAGGCGTGGCCTCTATGACGTGTAATGTGCTCTGATTGGCTAGTGTTGAGCGCCCGCCTCCTAGGGTATTATGTATGCTGCCATCTGGTGGCCATGTGCGGTTACTACAGCTTATATATTTGGTCCTGTTCCCTTGTGGCTATGTGAGGATATTACAGCCTGTTGATACATGTGCTGTTATTTACTCGTAACATATAATAGGCTACAGGCAACTTGAAATCCAAAGAAATGTTCACACTAAATGTTAGTATGAAGAATAGGTGATGAGATGTGAGATAACATGTATTCAGAATAAACCCTAACTCTCTGGAGTAAGCCTCCATAGTGCTCAACGAGCTTGACCTTTGACCCCGGCTGCTCCAATAAGGTGCAGCTGGTCTGGTTGTTCCTGCTGGTTCCTCGTTAGCAGAGCCACCGCAGGTCTGAGTGGAGACTAGCTTAGCTTAGCTTAGTTCAGCAAGCTTGCACTTTATGGAGAGAGTATGGGACTCAAACACACCACTGTGGTGCGTTTCCTTTGGGTTTGCGTTTTTTTCCGTCCTCACTAACGTCTGGATCTATAATAGTATAATATATTATTATATATTATATGATGTGGCCACCAACGGACGCACCAGGACTTCAGCTTCTCAAAGTACGTAACGGTTTATTATACTGCATGCATGGATGGACTGGTTTGGTTTACTGGTTTGGCTGGCTGGTTTGGTTGACTGGTTTGGTTGACTGGTTTGGCTGGCTGGTTTGGATGACTGGTTTGGGTGACTGGTTTGGATGAGCTGGTTTGGTTGACTGGTTTGGATGAACTGGTTTGGCTGGCTGGTTTGGATGACTGGTTTGGTTGACTGGTTTGGATGAACTGGTTTGGTTGACTGGTTTGGATGAACTGGTTTGGTTGGCTGGTTTGGTTGACTGGTTTGGATGAACTGGTTTGGTTGACTGGTTTGGTTGACTGGTTTGGATGAACTGGTTTGGTTGACTGGTTTGGATGAACTGGTTTGGTTGACTGGTTTGGATGAACTGGTTTGGTTGGCTGGTTTGGTTGGCTGGTTTGGTTGACTGGTTTGGTTGACTGGTTTGGATGAACTGGTTTGGTTGGCTGGTTTGGTTGACTGGTTTGGATGAACTGGTTTGGATGGCTGGTTTGGATGAACTGGTTTGGTTGACTGGTTTGGATGACTGGTTTGGTTGACTGGTTTGGATGAACTGGTTTGGATGGCTGGTTTGGATGAACTGGTTTGGTTGACTGGTTTGGATGACTGGTTTGGTTGACTGGTTTGGATGAACTGGTTTGGTTGACTGGTTTGGCTGGCTGGTTTGGTTGACTGGTTTGGCTGAACCGGGTTGGTTGACTGGTTTGGATGAACTGGTTTGGATGAACTGGTTTGGTTGACTGGTTTGGATGAACTGGTTTGGTTGACTGGTTTGGATGAACTGGTTTGGTTGACTGGTTTGGTTGACTGGTTTGGATGAACTGGTTTGGTTGGCTGGTTTGGTTGACTGGTTTGGATGAACTGGTTTGGTTGGCTGGTTTGGTTGACTGGTTTGGATGAACTGGTTTGGATGGCTGGTTTGGTTGAACTGGTTTGGTTGACTGGTTTGGTTGAGCTGGTTTGGTTGAGCTGGTTTGTTTGAACTGGTTTGGTTGAGCTGGTTTGGTTGAGCTGGTTTGGTTGAGCTGGTTTGGTTGAACTGGTTTGGTTGAACTGGTTTGGTTGAACTGGTTTGGTTGACTGGTTTGGCTGGACTGGTTTGGATGGCTGGTTTGGCTGGCTGGTTTGGTTGACTGGTTTGGATGAACGGTTTGGTTGACTGGTTTGGTTGACTGGTTTGGATGAACTGGTTTGGTTGACTGGTTTGGATGAACTGGTTTGGTTGACTGGTTTGGATGAACTGGTTTGGTTGACTGGTTTGGATGAACTGGTTTGGATGAACTGGTTTGGTTGACCTGGTTTGGATGAACTGGTTTGGTTGACTGGTTTGGATGAACTGGTTTGGTTGACTGGTTTGGATGGCTGGTTTGGATGGGGCTGTGTTTGTGTGAGTTGATTTGTTTGTGCACCACACCTGCTTTCCTCTCCATGTCTCCTGCACACTTCCCGTCCGTCTCTGTCCCTGTCTGTCCCCTCCCCCCTTCATACACATGATGAGCCTGCCGTGGCTTGGAGAGATGGATGAGGTCATCAGGGTGGTTCATGTTCTGTTGTAGGATTGTGGTCATTAGCTCTGGGGTCGACAAACTGACTTAAGACTTTAACCGACTGCCTGATGACCCGGTTGATCAAAATGGTGATTGCAGATAAATGATAATGAATACTAAAACGTCCACCCCGACGTACCTCGTCTACGCTGTGATGTCATACCCAGCTGGTCTATCCCATGATGATGTCATACCCAGCTGGTCTATCCCATGATGACGTCATACCCAGCTGGTCTACCGGGAGTTGGTTGCTTGGTCACTTCCTTGGACGCTACCCTGTAGTGTCTCCTTACATGGCCGACTGTGGGAGGTCCTGCTGGCCTCTGGATCAGAACTGTGGGAACTTGAAGAGCTCACTGGAAGGACCCTTTGAGTTCTGGTCCTACAGGGACTAGAACTGATGCCTGGGGGCAGACCAGACAGACCGAGACAAGACTGGGGGTTGAGGGTAATGGTGTGTGAGTTGGTTGTGATGGGAGTTGAAGTGTGGATGAGTTGGGTGGCGTACTGATCTGCATGCAACACGCACACATGCACTCACTTCCAGATCCTGAAACACTTCCTGCTTTACTTCCTTCAACTTTCAACACATTGAGATGTCACCCCTGCTCATGCTGGGGTCGGTTCTGCTTGCTGTTGTTGTGTACTGCTGTTTGGTTACTCTTGCTGCTGTTTGGTTACTCTTGCTTGCTGGTTTTGGTACTCTTGCTGCTGGTTTTGGTACTCTTGCTGCTGTTTGGTGCTTGCTGTTTGCCTTCTGTCTGGTTTGTTTCTTTGTGGGAGTCCCTCATTGTGTACGGTTCATAGTGTGTTTAACCAGCAGGACTGTGGATGTTGCAGACCAGGGTCTAGTTTGGACCTCATGAACTTTGTCTTAGTTGAGTATCTTGAGTTTGGTTTTTGAGTAATTGGTCATGATTAGGAATTGGCAAAACTGGACCTCCAGTGCTACTGAACTACGGTCATTTATGCAATCTATTGCGTAAGCATTTTGGCATGGACATTTATTAGGGACCGAGCCAGTAACACATCCCTCTTGAAATTGGTCCGTTTATTATTATTATTATTATTATTATTATTAGGGACCGAGCCAGTGAAACTGGAAGGTCCCTCTCTCTTGTTCCCTACAAAAGTCATTTAACCACGCTTCATTAAACTCTACATCCTTATAATGTACATTAGTCCGTTTCAAATACTGCAATGCCTGTTTGATGCGCATGCTATCCACATACTGATACTCAGAATTCGGGGAGAGGTTTTTGGAAGCAAGACACCGAATTAAACACAAACACTCTCTCAACCAACATCGTTAAAATGAACAACCTTCACAAAATTACAGTGAACAAATAACAACAAATGCAAACAAATAACAATGAACATGTTCAACAAAAAAAACACCTAAGGCTCGAGTTACGTAACAGACAGCATGCAGATTACGTGCACATCGTTGCAACAGTGAACTACGATGATATCATTAATGTACGAATAAATAACATCACATGTATCAACAGGCTGTAATATCCTCACATAGCCAAGGGAACAGGACCAAATAAATAAGCTGTATTAACCGCACCTTGCCACCAGATGGCAGCACACATAATACACTGTAGGCGGCCCCTCAACACTGAGGATATTACATGTCATAGAGGCCACGCCTACCCAGGTACTATCGAGCGCACACAAGCAGGGGAGGGCAGAAACTCTATAGGCGGCGTATCTAGGCTAATGGATATCCAACAAAGAGTCGCTCCAGTAGTAGATAGACTAAAACCTAAAACAATTAAAGTGAGTTAAAAGCGCTCCTGTGACGGCGGCCTTCTACCTCAAACATCACAACACTAACACACTTAGCCCTACTTTTTGTTATAAAGATACCATTCTACACAAATGCCACAATCAATGTTCATTCAATTGCCATTTTTCTATATTGGTTTTTCATTACCTTTTGCTTCTCCCCCCCCCACCCCGTCAGTTGTAGGTCCGGGGTGTGTTACGAACGCGTTAATTATCTATCTATCTATTAGGGCTGTCCCGAATACCATATTTTGGGCTCCGGAGCTTCGGTAGTAATCGACAGCGAATGTTCGAATATTCGGGGGGGGGGGGCAAAAAAAAAAAAAGAAAAAGTTTTCTATGCCAATTGCCTTAGCCCCAGATGTTCCCACATTACTCCTTATTAGGGATGGGCATAATTAATCGATGATCGATCATTGATCGTTAAGAAATGTGTCGATCAATTTATATTGTTATCGATCAAAAGGACGTTGTGTTGCATATGTGAGTCTTGAAGCGGTGCGGTGATCGCGGCTTTAGTTCCCCGTGTCTGATCGCTGTAATTCGGAGCGTGAATATCGGTTGAATATCTAATATCTTTCTAACTTTAAAAAACACTTTAGTATTTTTAAGACGATAGTCGCACATCCCTCGTAACTACGCCGTGAAGGTGAACCCTCCCGGACTCCGCTATTAACATGAACCGCTCCGCTGGAGGAGCCGCACGTCCACACGCACCGGACACCAAAATACCAACACGTGTTTTCCATTTGCTTGCTGTTAAATAAAGTTGTGTGCAGTTATACGGTTAAATACGATTATTGATTAATGACCGATCGCGTACTGCGGTCAAGACAGCCGTCTCTCGGTTTCGCGTGGTCAAGCCAGCCGCTCCAACATTTTAAATACTTCCATAACTGACATTTTAACAAAACGTTCAGCCTCATATATGTTTTCTGACTAAGGTAGGCCTATTGCTTTTAGATAGTTCATGCAATTGTTTCTAAATGTGTGGCTCATCTTTTTGTCGCGAGCCTTTTCCGAGCGCCGGCTGCATATTGTATGGGCACATGTCGGCCTTTTTCCCTTTTTTCAAAACAGTTATACAGTTTAATGCCCACTTTTACTGCCTTGTTTGATTATTGTTGGCCGATAAGTAGGCTACTTATTGTAATTGGAATACAGACTTAGTCTTGTTGAATCTCCAAACCTTTAAGAGCGCATTGTTCGGCTTTTACGAGCGCCGCATAGGCCTATAACCAGGGACGGGCTGCCATAGGGAGGTTCGGCCGGACGATTTCAGGCCGATTATTTTGTATTTTTTTATTTTGTGTATTATTATTTTTGGGCCGGTCCAGATTATTGGGCCAATCCAGGACTGCCATAATACGGTCGTAGGTCCGCGGTGCGCTACAAACGCTACAAACTGAAGCCTGACGTTCACTGCTGTGAGTGATGTCACGCGCCCAAGCTGAGATGGTATATATTTCCACATCTTAACAGTCAAGTATAAATATAGTACAAGAATGTGCTGACAAAATGTATTTTGCGGTTCGCCTTTAGTGATAGCCTACATTTAGAAAAAAAAAAAAAAAAAAAAAAAAAACGAATATCCGAATCCCAAAATTGAAAACCGAATACCTACCCAACGAACGAATATCCGAATAGTCGAATATTCGGGTCCAGCCCTACTATCTATCTATCTATCTATCTATCTATCTATCTATCTATCTATCTATCTATCTATCTATCTATCTATCTATCTATCTATCTCTATATATTTTCATTTATGCTTAGTATGCCACTAGACACTTGAATTTCCCTCAGGATAAATAAATTACCCATCTATCTATTGCAACTGCTCAACATACCATTATGTTCACCTTATCTCACCAACCTATACAACAACACTTTATACCCAACCACAAAACTTACTATTACAGCAAAGCTCTTTCATACCTTACTACAAAAACACTCACACTATTATCTATAAAGATGTAACATAATTCATTCCCCACTTATAAAATATGTTACTTTTCCACTAATATAATCACACATGAATGATTCATCTCTACAATACATAACTACACATACACTTTCACATGACCACCAAATTAACAACAAATAACCACAACAAACAAATAAGCCACATCAAAATACTTTATTAAAACCAACACTGCACACTATATACATTATATACAATATCTACAACAAAATGACTAACAATCCTCCACCAACAGTTCCTCTTCACCAGGACCTTCTTCTGCTTGACCTGAACACATACCAAAATATCCGATTCTTCATTATTACAATAACTATTACTTCCCTCTAACTTCTTGCTCACAATAAATCACAACAACACATGTTCCTAACCTAACGAACATACCGTCTTTGTCCAAAATGTCCAACTGCAAACTATCGATCTGGTCCTGCAGCCGGTCAGCAGTGGCAACTAGCCCCGCCTCCCTGGCCTGCGCCGCAGCCGATTGCCGACCCACCATATCCGCACTCCTCTTGGCTGCAGTACACCTCCTGGTCTCGCGGATCAACGCCTCCAGTGCCTCCCCGGTGGCACCCAACACCAATGGATATAATTCCTCCCTCGTGACACTAGCATCCATTACAGCGTACTAAAACAAACGGACACAACTACATATTAATCATACAACAACATACATACATACAACAACCCATACATAGCCGCTAAACAACCACACTGAAACTATTGCAACTGAATACATCCAACTCTATCACATTTAACTACTATCTATTGTCCACTATTATTTAACCGAATACAAACCAAAGCACATAACTCAATAACACTTTATCAATGTAGCACTAAACAGCTCACGGGAACATACAACTTAACTCAGGTACATCTACACATTTTAAACTACCAACTACAACAAGGCAACTATTTAAAGTCCACATAACGACGGCACAATATAACTAGATCATTACACACATTACAGTAGAAACAACAAATGCACATTCTCAATTAAACTATATCAATCACTGCCCTGATAAAACCCCTATAAAACATAAATGTAATACTTACGCAGGCAAGCTGCAATCTCCGCCGAACGCCCTCCACTGCGTCCAAATTCGGAAATTTAGTAGGTGATGAATAAGCCATTTCTGAAACTATTACACCATAAACAGGTCAACTTAATGTATACTATTAACAACCTAAACACCATCTCACACGAACACTCAATACAATTCACGAAAACCACATGAATAATAAATAACCTTACCGTAACAACACAAAAAAATAACGCACTACACACAGCTGCTGTGGCAAAAACAAGACCAATTCTGAACTTCGAACGAGTCTTTTATACTTTACCGCTCAACAGATTCATGTCAGCCAATCACAACGCAGGACAGAAAAGGGGAGGCCCATCCACACAAAGGCCTGGAAAACCTCATCATAAAATAATGTCATAACAATGATTGCAAGTTTAACTGTACAGCATAAACTCATGTCATACTCTTTCATGTATTTCCTACTCACACTCCACATATTATACACTCATCTAAGTAAGCTCCTATAACGGATACACTACTACTGTTTATGGATCAACCTCAATCTTACAACAAAACCTACCACACTAGTATCTATAACTATTAAACATTCATTTCCAAACAACACCCATTTGCACTTTACTACTGATATAATAACAAATTATTGTTTCATCTCTTCAATACATATTGCATTATACACTTTAACATGACCAAATTAACAACAAATAATCTAATTACAATAAAAACACCAAACCGGCGCAATCCACCATGTTTAGTAACCCTTTCCTCTTCTGGTTCAATGCCCGTGGAACCCATTTCAACAGCAGCAACAAATGCAGAGCAACTCCTCATTTTTGTTCCCACTTGATCATCATCAAACTTTACAAAAATCATTTTCGGGAACTTGTCATCGTTATCTGGATAAACTACATGTGTGACTGTGCCGCACACACCGTTCACTAAACCATCATCCACATCCAGATTTTTTAACAACATTACACAAGCACCTACTCCCAAAACCAGGGTCTGATCCAGAGACGTATTGTATGTTTTGGTATGATGTCCTTCCTTCAACACAAGCTTGCCTGTTGTCTTACTAGTTACAAAATCTTTTGCCTCAATCTGAACATATTCAGGACAACTCTTGAATAACTGTTGAATGTCATGGCAACGTACTTGTTTATTGGTAGGAAAAATGTGTAAATCTGAGCTGTCTTCACCAGTTTCACAATGCTTTAATAATTGTATGTCTGAATCCAGCATGGGGCTCCCTTTTGAACGACATCTAACCCTGTTCAACAACTCTGCAAACACAACATCTTTTTGTCGGACAATAGTTTTCAGTTCAACGATCTGAAACTGTGTCCACAAGCCAACACTATCATCATCTAAATACAACGGTTTCCCTTTCACTGGAGGCAACTGATAAAAATCTTCAACTGCAATTACGCTAACATTTCCAAATGGGGAATAGTTACCAGGCTGTTTAATTTGTCTTAAATGTCCATGGATGTAGGCCAATAGTTTATGATCAACCATGGAGATTTCATCAATTATCAAAATCTGCAAGTTACTATATTTAACATGCAAATAATTGAGCTTTTCCTACATCTTTACCAATGCCAAATGAACTGTGAATAGTACCTGCACGTAAATTGTGTGCAGCTATCCCCGTAGGAGCAGTTAGCAAAACACAAATGTCGTCCGGATTGCGACACCCTCTTGACAACAACCTCATTGCCTCATACTGGATAGCCTTTATTAAGTGGCTTTTACCTGTCCCTGCACCACCTGTAACAAAGACGCGCAACAGAGCTATTTTTTTCACCATTAACCTTACTTAAACACCGCTGTCTAATCTGGTAAAAGAGACAGCTGTGTGTCATTAAGAGATCTAATTAAGGCCAAGCCATCACTTCTGCACAGGACATTCGGTCTTTTCTCTAAATTAGAAACCTGTCTATTACTAACCGCTAAATCCGGAATACCTTCAACAGGCTCATCTGAAGGTTGTTCATTGTGGTTACGTTTGTCCAAACACTGGAGACGCTCCTGTTCTTGCTCTTCCAGAACTGCATCAGGGTCCACCGAATTCTGGCTATTATCCAGTTCATCACCATTGATTTCAAATTTGCTGCGATTTGTATCCACAATTGACTCTGCATGCAGTCCATCATTTAATCCCACATGACCATGACTATAGAACTGTTCAAACGTTACGTAACCTGGTGGTTTCAGGTGAATGTCTGTGCGAAATGGTTTGTTATAATCACACATGAATGATTCAGCTCTACAATACATAACTACACATACACTTTCACATGACCACCAAATTAACAACAAATAACCACAACAAACAAATAAGCCACATCAAAATACTTTATTAAAACCAACACTGCACACTATATACATTATATACAATATCTACAACAAAATGACTAACAATCCTCCACCAACAGTTCCTCTTCACCAGGACCTTCTTCTGCTTGACCTGAACACATACCAAAATATCCGATTCTTCATTATTACAATAACTATTACTTCCCTCTAACTTCTTGCTCACAATAAATCACAACAACACATGTTCCTAACCTAATGAACATACCGTCTTTGTCCAAAATGTCCAACTGCAAACTATCGATCTGGTCCTGCAGCCGGTCAGCAGTGGCAACTAGCCCCGCCTCCCTGGCCTGCGCCGCAGCCGATTGCCGACCCACCATATCCGCACTCCTCTTGGCTGCAGTACACCTCCTGGTCTCGCGGATCAACGCCTCCAGTGCCTCCCCGGTGGCACCCAACACCAATGGATATAATTCCTCCCTCGTGACACTAGCATCCATTACAGCGTACTAAAACAAACGGACACAACTACATATTAATCATACAACAACATACATACATACAACAACCCATACATAGCCGCTAAACAACCACACTGAAACTATTGCAACTGAATACATCCAACTCTATCACATTTAACTACTATCTATTGTCCACTATTATTTAACCGAATACAAACCAAAGCACATAACTCAATAACACTTTATCAATGTAGCACTAAACAGCTCACGGGAACATACAACTTAACTCAGGTACATCTACACATTTTAAACTACCAACTACAACAAGGCAACTATTTAAAGTCCACATAACGACGGCACAATATAACTAGATCATTACACACATTACAGTAGAAACAACAAATGCACATTCTCAATTAAACTATATCAATCACTGCCCTGATAAAACCCCTATAAAACATAAATGTAATACTTACGCAGGCAAGCTGCAATCTCCGCCGAACGCCCTCCACTGCGTCCAAACTCGGAAATTTAGTAGGTGATGAATAAGCCATTTCTGAAACTATTACACCATAAACAGGTCAACTTAATGTATACTATTAACAACCTAAACACCATCTCACACGAACACTCAATACAATTCACGAAAACCACATGAATAATAAATAACCTTACCGTAACAACACAAAAAAATAACGCACTACACACAGCTGCTGTGGCAAAAACAAGACCAATTCTGAACTTCGAACGAGTCTTTTATACTTTACCGCTCAACAGATTCATGTCAGCCAATCACAACGCAGGACAGAAAAGGGGAGGCCCATCCACACAAAGGCCTGGAAAACCTCATCATAAAATAATGTCATAACAATGATTGCAAGTTTAACTGTACAGCATAAACTCATGTCATACTCTTTCATGTATTTCCTACTCACACTCCACATATTATACACTCATCTAAGTAAGCTCCTATAACGGATACACTACTACTGTTTATGGATCAACCTCAATCTTACAACAAAACCTACCACACTAGTATCTATAACTATTAAACATTCATTTCCAAACAACACCCATTTGCACTTTACTACTGATATAATAACAAATTATTGTTTCATCTCTTCAATACATATTGCATTATACACTTTAACATGACCAAATTAACAACAAATAATCTAATTACAATAAAAACACCAAACCGGCGCAATCCACCATGTTTAGTAACCCTTTCCTCTTCTGGTTCAATGCCCGTGGAACCCATTTCAACAGCAGCAACAAATGCAGAGCAACTCCTCATTTTTGTTCCCACTTGATCATCATCAAACTTTACAAAAATCATTTTCGGGAACTTGTCATCGTTATCTGGATAAACTACATGTGTGACTGTGCCGCACACACCGTTCACTAAACCATCATCCACATCCAGATTTTTTAACAACATTACACAAGCACCTACTCCCAAAACCAGGGTCTGATCCAGAGACGTATTGTATGTTTTGGTATGATGTCCTTCCTTCAACACAAGCTTGCCTGTTGTCTTACTAGTTACAAAATCTTTTGCCTCAATCTGAACATATTCAGGACAACTCTTGAATAACTGTTGAATGTCATGGCAACGTACTTGTTTATTGGTAGGAAAAATGTGTAAATCTGAGCTGTCTTCACCAGTTTCACAATGCTTTAATAATTGTATGTCTGAATCCAGCATGGGGCTCCCTTTTGAACGACATCTAACCCTGTTCAACAACTCTGCAAACACAACATCTTTTTGTCGGACAATAGTTTTCAGTTCAACGATCTGAAACTGTGTCCACAAGCCAACACTATCATCATCTAAATACAACGGTTTCCCTTTCACTGGAGGCAACTGATAAAAATCTTCAACTGCAATTACGCTAACATTTCCAAATGGGGAATAGTTACCAGGCTGTTTAATTTGTCTTAAATGTCCATGGATGTAGGCCAATAGTTTATGATCAACCATGGAGATTTCATCAATTATCAAAATCTGCAAGTTACTATATTTAACATGCAAATAATTGAGCTTTTCCTACATCTTTACCAATGCCAAATGAACTGTGAATAGTACCTGCACGTAAATTGTGTGCAGCTATCCCCGTAGGAGCAGTTAGCAAAACACAAATGTCGTCCGGATTGCGACACCCTCTTGACAACAACCTCATTGCCTCATACTGGATAGCCTTTATTAAGTGGCTTTTACCTGTCCCTGCACCACCTGTAACAAAGACGCGCAACAGAGCTATTTTTTTCACCATTAACCTTACTTAAACACCGCTGTCTAATCTGGTAAAAGAGACAGCTGTGTGTCATTAAGAGATCTAATTAAGGCCAAGCCATCACTTCTGCACAGGACATTCGGTCTTTTCTCTAAATTAGAAACCTGTCTATTACTAACCGCTAAATCCGGAATACCTTCAACAGGCTCATCTGAAGGTTGTTCATTGTGGTTACGTTTGTCCAAACACTGGAGACGCTCCTGTTCTTGCTCTTCCAGAACTGCATCAGGGTCCACCGAATTCTGGCTATTATCCAGTTCATCACCATTGATTTCAAATTTGCTGCGATTTGTATCCACAATTGACTCTGCATGCAGTCCATCATTTAATCCCACATGACCATGACTATAGAACTGTTCAAACGTTACGTAACCTGGTGGTTTCAGGTGAATGTCTGTGCGAAATGGTTTGTTATAATCACACATGAATGATTCAGCTCTACAATACATAACTACACATACACTTTCACATGACCACCAAATTAACAACAAATAACCACAACAAACAAATAAGCCACATCAAAATACTTTATTAAAACCAACACTGCACACTATATACATTATATACAATATCTACAACAAAATGACTAACAATCCTCCACCAACAGTTCCTCTTCACCAGGACCTTCTTCTGCTTGACCTGAACACATACCAAAATATCCGATTCTTCATTATTACAATAACTATTACTTCCCTCTAACTTCTTGCTCACAATAAATCACAACAACACATGTTCCTAACCTAACGAACATACCGTCTTTGTCCAAAATGTCCAACTGCAAACTATCGATCTGGTCCTGCAGCCGGTCAGCAGTGGCAACTAGCCCCGCCTCCCTGGCCTGCGCCGCAGCCGATTGCCGACCCACCATATCCGCACTCCTCTTGGCTGCAGTACACCTCCTGGTCTCGCGGATCAACGCCTCCAGTGCCTCCCCGGTGGCACCCAACACCAATGGATATAATTCCTCCCTCGTGACACTAGCATCCATTACAGCGTACTAAAACAAACGGACACAACTACATATTAATCATACAACAACATACATACATACAACAACCCATACATAGCCGCTAAACAACCACACTGAAACTATTGCAACTGAATACATCCAACTCTATCACATTTAACTACTATCTATTGTCCACTATTATTTAACCGAATACAAACCAAAGCACATAACTCAATAACACTTTATCAATGTAGCACTAAACAGCTCATGGGAACATACAACTTAACTCAGGTACATCTACACATTTTAAACTACCAACTACAACAAGGCAACTATTTAAAGTCCACATAACGACGGCACAATATAACTAGATCATTACACACATTACAGTAGAAACAACAAATGCACATTCTCAATTAAACTATATCAATCACTGCCCTGATAAAACCCCTATAAAACATAAATGTAATACTTACGCAGGCAAGCTGCAATCTCCGCCGAACGCCCTCCACTGCGTCCAAACTCGGAAATTTAGTAGGTGATGAATAAGCCATTTCTGAAACTATTACACCATAAACAGGTCAACTTAATGTATACTATTAACAACCTAAACACCATCTCACACGAACACTCAATACAATTCACGAAAACCACATGAATAATAAATAACCTTACCGTAACAACACAAAAAAATAACGCACTACACACAGCTGCTGTGGCAAAAACAAGACCAATTCTGAACTTCGAACGAGTCTTTTATACTTTACCGCTCAACAGATTCATGTCAGCCAATCACAACGCAGGACAGAAAAGGGGAGGCCCATCCACACAAAGGCCTGGAAAACCTCATCATAAAATAATGTCATAACAATGATTGCAAGTTTAACTGTACAGCATAAACTCATGTCATACTCTTTCATGTATTTCCTACTCACACTCCACATATTATACACTCATCTAAGTAAGCTCCTATAACGGATACACTACTACTGTTTATGGATCAACCTCAATCTTACACCAAAACCTACCACACTAGTATCTATAACTATTAAACATTCATTTCCAAACAACACCCCTTTGCACTTTACTACTGATATAATAACAAATTATTGTTTCATCTCTTCAATACATATTGCATTATACACTTTAACATGACCAAATTAACAACAAATAATCTAATTACAATAAAAACACCAAACCGGCGCAATCCACCATGTTTAGTAACCCTTTCCTCTTCTGGTTCAATGCCCGTGGAACCCATTTCAACAGCAGCAACAAATGCAGAGCAACTCCTCATTTTTGTTCCCACTTGATCATCATCAAACTTTACAAAAATCATTTTCGGGAACTTGTCATCGTTATCTGGATAAACTACATGTGTGACTGTGCCGCACACACCGTTCACTAAACCATCATCCACATCCAGATTTTTTAACAACATTACACAAGCACCTACTCCCAAAACCAGGGTCTGATCCAGAGACGTATTGTATGTTTTGGTATGATGTCCTTCCTTCAACACAAGCTTGCCTGTTGTCTTACTAGTTACAAAATCTTTTGCCTCAATCTGAACATATTCAGGACAACTCTTGAATAACTGTTGAATGTCATGGCAACGTACTTGTTTATTGGTAGGAAAAATGTGTAAATCTGAGCTGTCTTCACCAGTTTCACAATGCTTTAATAATTGTATGTCTGAATCCAGCATGGGGCTCCCTTTTGAACGACATCTAACCCTGTTCAACAACTCTGCAAACACAACATCTTTTTGTCGGACAATAGTTTTCAGTTCAACGATCTGAAACTGTGTCCACAAGCCAACACTATCATCATCTAAATACAACGGTTTCCCTTTCACTGGAGGCAACTGATAAAAATCTTCAACTGCAATTACGCTAACATTTCCAAATGGGGAATAGTTACCAGGCTGTTTAATTTGTCTTAAATGTCCATGGATGTAGGCCAATAGTTTATGATCAACCATGGAGATTTCATCAATTATCAAAATCTGCAAGTTACTATATTTAACATGCAAATAATTGAGCTTTTCCTACATCTTTACCAATGCCAAATGAACTGTGAATAGTACCTGCACGTAAATTGTGTGCAGCTATCCCCGTAGGAGCAGTTAGCAAAACACAAATGTCGTCCGGATTGCGACACCCTCTTGACAACAACCTCATTGCCTCATACTGGATAGCCTTTATTAAGTGGCTTTTACCTGTCCCTGCACCACCTGTAACAAAGACGCGCAACAGAGCTATTTTTTTCACCATTAACCTTACTTAAACACCGCTGTCTAATCTGGTAAAAGAGACAGCTGTGTGTCATTAAGAGATCTAATTAAGGCCAAGCCATCACTTCTGCACAGGACATTCGGTCTTTTCTCTAAATTAGAAACCTGTCTATTACTAACCGCTAAATCCGGAATACCTTCAACAGGCTCATCTGAAGGTTGTTCATTGTGGTTACGTTTGTCCAAACACTGGAGACGCTCCTGTTCTTGCTCTTCCAGAACTGCATCAGGGTCCACCGAATTCTGGCTATTATCCAGTTCATCACCATTGATTTCAAATTTGCTGCGATTTGTATCCACAATTGACTCTGCATGCAGTCCATCATTTAATCCCACATGACCATGACTATAGAACTGTTCAAACGTTACGTAACCTGGTGGTTTCAGGTGAATGTCTGTGCGAAATGGTTTGTTATAATCACACATGAATGATTCAGCTCTACAATACATAACTACACATACACTTTCACATGACCACCAAATTAACAACAAATAACCACAACAAACAAATAAGCCACATCAAAATACTTTATTAAAACCAACACTGCACACTATATACATTATATACAATATCTACAACAAAATGACTAACAATCCTCCACCAACAGTTCCTTTTCACCAGGACCTTCTTCTGCTTGACCTGAACACATACCAAAATATCCGATTCTTCATTATTACAATAACTATTACTTCCCTCTAACTTCTTGCTCACAATAAATCACAACAACACATGTTCCTAACCTAACGAACATACCGTCTTTGTCCAAAATGTCCAACTGCAAACTATCGATCTGGTCCTGCAGCCGGTCAGCAGTGGCAACTAGCCCCGCCTCCCTGGCCTGCGCCGCAGCCGATTGCCGACCCACCATATCCGCACTCCTCTTGGCTGCAGTACACCTCCTGGTCTCGCGGATCAACGCCTCCAGTGCCTCCCCGGTGGCACCCAACACCAATGGATATAATTCCTCCCTCGTGACACTAGCATCCATTACAGCGTACTAAAACAAACGGACACAACTACATATTAATCATACAACAACATGCATACATACAACAACCCATACATAGCCGCTAAACAACCACACTGAAACTATTGCAACTGAATACATCCAACTCTATCACATTTAACTACTATCTATTGTCCACTATTATTTAACCGAATACAAACCAAAGCACATAACTCAATAACACTTTATCAATGTAGCACTAAACAGCTCACGGGAACATACAACTTAACTCAGGTACATCTACACATTTTAAACTACCAACTACAACAAGGCAACTATTTAAAGTCCACATAACGACGGCACAATATAACTAGATCATTACACACATTACAGTAGAAACAACAAATGCACATTCTCAATTAAACTATATCAATCACTGCCCTGATAAAACCCCTATAAAACATAAATGTAATACTTACGCAGGCAAGCTGCAATCTCCGCCGAACGCCCTCCACTGCGTCCAAACTCGGAAATTTAGTAGGTGATGAATAAGCCATTTCTGAAACTATTACACCATAAACAGGTCAACTTAATGTATACTATTAACAACCTAAACACCATCTCACACGAACACTCAATACAATTCACGAAAACCACATGAATAATAAATAACCTTACCGTAACAACACAAAAAAATAACGCACTACACACAGCTGCTGTGGCAAAAACAAGACCAATTCTGAACTTCGAACGAGTCTTTTATACTTTACCGCTCAACAGATTCATGTCAGCCAATCACAACGCAGGACAGAAAAGGGGAGGCCCATCCACACAAAGGCCTGGAAAACCTCATCATAAAATAATGTCATAACAATGATTGCAAGTTTAACTGTACAGCATAAACTCATGTCATACTCTTTCATGTATTTCCTACTCACACTCCACATATTATACACTCATCTAAGTAAGCTCCTATAACGGATACACTACTACTGTTTATGGATCAACCTCAATCTTACACCAAAACCTACCACACTAGTATCTATAACTATTAAACATTCATTTCCAAACAACACCCATTTGCACTTTACTACTGATATAATAACAAATTATTGTTTCATCTCTTCAATACATATTGCATTATACACTTTAACATGACCAAATTAACAACAAATAATCTAATTACAATAAAAACACCAAACCGGCGCAATCCACCATGTTTAGTAACCCTTTCCTCTTCTGGTTCAATGCCCGTGGAACCCATTTCAACAGCAGCAACAAATGCAGAGCAACTCCTCATTTTTGTTCCCACTTGATCATCATCAAACTTTACAAAAATCATTTTCGGGAACTTGTCATCGTTATCTGGATAAACTACATGTGTGACTGTGCCGCACACACCGTTCACTAAACCATCATCCACATCCAGATTTTTTAACAACATTACACAAGCACCTACTCCCAAAACCAGGGTCTGATCCAGAGACGTATTATGTTTTGGTATGATGTCCTTCCTTCAACACAAGCTTGCCTGTTGTCTTACTAGTTACAAAATCTTTTGCCTCAATCTGAACATATTCAGGACAACTCTTGAATAACTGTTGAATGTCATGGCAACGTACTTGTTTATTGGTAGGAAAAATGTGTAAATCTGAGCTGTCTTCACCAGTTTCACAATGCTTTAATAATTGTATGTCTGAATCCAGCATGGGGCTCCCTTTTGAACGACATCTAACCCTGTTCAACAACTCTGCAAACACAACATCTTTTTGTCGGACAATAGTTTTCAGTTCAACGATCTGAAACTGTGTCCACAAGCCAACACTATCATCATCTAAATACAACGGTTTCCCTTTCACTGGAGGCAACTGATAAAAATCTTCAACTGCAATTACGCTAACATTTCCAAATGGGGAATAGTTACCAGGCTGTTTAATTTGTCTTAAATGTCCATGGATGTAGGCCAATAGTTTATGATCAACCATGGAGATTTCATCAATTATCAAAATCTGCAAGTTACTATATTTAACATGCAAATAATTGAGCTTTTCCTACATCTTTACCAATGCCAAATGAACTGTGAATAGTACCTGCACGTAAATTGTGTGCAGCTATCCCCGTAGGAGCAGTTAGCAAAACACAAATGTCGTCCGGATTGCGACACCCTCTTGACAACAACCTCATTGCCTCATACTGGATAGCCTTTATTAAGTGGCTTTTACCTGTCCCTGCACCACCTGTAACAAAGACGCGCAACAGAGCTATTTTTTTCACCATTAACCTTACTTAAACACCGCTGTCTAATCTGGTAAAAGAGACAGCTGTGTGTCATTAAGAGATCTAATTAAGGCCAAGCCATCACTTCTGCACAGGACATTCGGTCTTTTCTCTAAATTAGAAACCTGTCTATTACTAACCGCTAAATCCGGAATACCTTCAACAGGCTCATCTGAAGGTTGTTCATTGTGGTTACGTTTGTCCAAACACTGGAGACGCTCCTGTTCTTGCTCTTCCAGAACTGCATCAGGGTCCACCGAATTCTGGCTATTATCCAGTTCATCACCATTGATTTCAAATTTGCTGCGATTTGTATCCACAATTGACTCTGCATGCAGTCCATCATTTAATCCCACATGACCATGACTATAGAACTGTTCAAACGTTACGTAACCTGGTGGTTTCAGGTGAATGTCTGTGCGAAATGGTTTGTTATAATCACACATGAATGATTCAGCTCTACAATACATAACTACACATACACTTTCACATGACCACCAAATTAACAACAAATAACCACAACAAACAAATAAGCCACATCAAAATACTTTATTAAAACCAACACTGCACACTATACATTATATACAATATCTACAACAAAATGACTAACAATCCTCCACCAACAGTTCCTCTTCACCAGGACCTTCTTCTGCTTGACCTGAACACATACCAAAATATCCGATTCTTCATTATTACAATAACTATTACTTCCCTCTAACTTCTTGCTCACAATAAATCACAACAACACATGTTCCTAACCTAACGAACATACCGTCTTTGTCCAAAATGTCCAACTGCAAACTATCGATCTGGTCCTGCAGCCGGTCAGCAGTGGCAACTAGCCCCGCCTCCCTGGCCTGCGCCGCAGCCGATTGCCGACCCACCATATCCGCACTCCTCTTGGCTGCAGTACACCTCCTGGTCTCGCGGATCAACGCCTCCAGTGCCTCCCCGGTGGCACCCAACACCAATGGATATAATTCCTCCCTCGTGACACTAGCATCCATTACAGCGTACTAAAACAAACGGACACAACTACATATTAATCATACAACAACATACATACATACAACAACCCATACATAGCCGCTAAACAACCACACTGAAACTATTGCAACTGAATACATCCAACTCTATCACATTTAACTACTATCTATTGTCCACTATTATTTAACCGAATACAAACCAAAGCACATAACTCAATAACACTTTATCAATGTAGCACTAAACAGCTCATGGGAACATACAACTTAACTCAGGTACATCTACACATTTTAAACTACCAACTACAACAAGGCAACTATTTAAAGTCCACATAACGACGGCACAATATAACTAGATCATTACACACATTACAGTAGAAACAACAAATGCACATTCTCAATTAAACTATATCAATCACTGCCCTGATAAAACCCCTATAAAACATAAATGTAATACTTACGCAGGCAAGCTGCAATCTCCGCCGAACGCCCTCCACTGCGTCCAAACTCGGAAATTTAGTAGGTGATGAATAAGCCATTTCTGAAACTATTACACCATAAACAGGTCAACTTAATGTATACTATTAACAACCTAAACACCATCTCACACGAACACTCAATACAATTCACGAAAACCACATGAATAATAAATAACCTTACCGTAACAACACAAAAAAATAACGCACTACACACAGCTGCTGTGGCAAAAACAAGACCAATTCTGAACTTCGAACGAGTCTTTTATACTTTACCGCTCAACAGATTCATGTCAGCCAATCACAACGCAGGACAGAAAAGGGGAGGCCCATCCACACAAAGGCCTGGAAAACCTCATCATAAAATAATGTCATAACAATGATTGCAAGTTTAACTGTACAGCATAAACTCATGTCATACTCTTTCATGTATTTCCTACTCACACTCCACATATTATACACTCATCTAAGTAAGCTCCTATAACGGATACACTACTACTGTTTATGGATCAACCTCAATCTTACACCAAAACCTACCACACTAGTATCTATAACTATTAAACATTCATTTCCAAACAACACCCATTTGCACTTTACTACTGATATAATAACAAATTATTGTTTCATCTCTTCAATACATATTGCATTATACACTTTAACATGACCAAATTAACAACAAATAATCTAATTACAATAAAAACACCAAACCGGCGCAATCCACCATGTTTAGTAACCCTTTCCTCTTCTGGTTCAATGCCCGTGGAACCCATTTCAACAGCAGCAACAAATGCAGAGCAACTCCTCATTTTTGTTCCCACTTGATCATCATCAAACTTTACAAAAATCATTTTCGGGAACTTGTCATCGTTATCTGGATAAACTACATGTGTGACTGTGCCGCACACACCGTTCACTAAACCATCATCCACATCCAGATTTTTTAACAACATTACACAAGCACCTACTCCCAAAACCAGGGTCTGATCCAGAGACGTATTGTATGTTTTGGTATGATGTCCTTCCTTCAACACAAGCTTGCCTGTTGTCTTACTAGTTACAAAATCTTTTGCCTCAATCTGAACATATTCAGGACAACTCTTGAATAACTGTTGAATGTCATGGCAACGTACTTGTTTATTGGTAGGAAAAATGTGTAAATCTGAGCTGTCTTCACCAGTTTCACAATGCTTTAATAATTGTATGTCTGAATCCAGCATGGGGCTCCCTTTTGAACGACATCTAACCCTGTTCAACAACTCTGCAAACACAACATCTTTTTGTCGGACAATAGTTTTCAGTTCAACGATCTGAAACTGTGTCCACAAGCCAACACTATCATCATCTAAATACAACGGTTTCCCTTTCACTGGAGGCAACTGATAAAAATCTTCAACTGCAATTACGCTAACATTTCCAAATGGGGAATAGTTACCAGGCTGTTTAATTTGTCTTAAATGTCCATGGATGTAGGCCAATAGTTTATGATCAACCATGGAGATTTCATCAATTATCAAAATCTGCAAGTTACTATATTTAACATGCAAATAATTGAGCTTTTCCTACATCTTTACCAATGCCAAATGAACTGTGAATAGTACCTGCACGTAAATTGTGTGCAGCTATCCCCGTAGGAGCAGTTAGCAAAACACAAATGTCGTCCGGATTGCGACACCCTCTTGACAACAACCTCATTGCCTCATACTGGATAGCCTTTATTAAGTGGCTTTTACCTGTCCCTGCACCACCTGTAACAAAGACGCGCAACAGAGCTATTTTTTTCACCATTAACCTTACTTAAACACCGCTGTCTAATCTGGTAAAAGAGACAGCTGTGTGTCATTAAGAGATCTAATTAAGGCCAAGCCATCACTTCTGCACAGGACATTCGGTCTTTTCTCTAAATTAGAAACCTGTCTATTACTAACCGCTAAATCCGGAATACCTTCAACAGGCTCATCTGAAGGTTGTTCATTGTGGTTACGTTTGTCCAAACACTGGAGACGCTCCTGTTCTTGCTCTTCCAGAACTGCATCAGGGTCCACCGAATTCTGGCTATTATCCAGTTCATCACCATTGATTTCAAATTTGCTGCGATTTGTATCCACAATTGACTCTGCATGCAGTCCATCATTTAATCCCACATGACCATGACTATAGAACTGTTCAAACGTTACGTAACCTGGTGGTTTCAGGTGAATGTCTGTGCGAAATGGTTTGTTATAATCACACATGAATGATTCAGCTCTACAATACATAACTACACATACACTTTCACATGACCACCAAATTAACAACAAATAACCACAACAAACAAATAAGCCACATCAAAATACTTTATTAAAACCAACACTGCACACTATATACATTATATACAATATCTACAACAAAATGACTAACAATCCTCCACCAACAGTTCCTCTTCACCAGGACCTTCTTCTGCTTGACCTGAACACATACCAAAATATCCGATTCTTCATTATTACAATAACTATTACTTCCCTCTAACTTCTTGCTCACAATAAATCACAACAACACATGTTCCTAACCTAACGAACATACCGTCTTTGTCCAAAATGTCCAACTGCAAACTATCGATCTGGTCCTGCAGCCGGTCAGCAGTGGCAACTAGCCCCGCCTCCCTGGCCTGCGCCGCAGCCGATTGCCGACCCACCATATCCGCACTCCTCTTGGCTGCAGTACACCTCCTGGTCTCGCGGATCAACGCCTCCAGTGCCTCCCCGGTGGCACCCAACACCAATGGATATAATTCCTCCCTCGTGACACTAGCATCCATTACAGCGTACTAAAACAAACGGACACAACTACATATTAATCATACAACAACATACATACATACAACAACCCATACATAGCCGCTAAACAACCACACTGAAACTATTGCAACTGAATACATCCAACTCTATCACATTTAACTACTATCTATTGTCCACTATTATTTAACCGAATACAAACCAAAGCACATAACTCAATAACACTTTATCAATGTAGCACTAAACAGCTCATGGGAACATACAACTTAACTCAGGTACATCTACACATTTTAAACTACCAACTACAACAAGGCAACTATTTAAAGTCCACATAACGACGGCACAATATAACTAGATCATTACACACATTACAGTAGAAACAACAAATGCACATTCTCAATTAAACTATATCAATCACTGCCCTGATAAAACCCCTATAAAACATAAATGTAATACTTACGCAGGCAAGCTGCAATCTCCGCCGAACGCCCTCCACTGCGTCCAAACTCGGAAATTTAGTAGGTGATGAATAAGCCATTTCTGAAACTATTACACCATAAACAGGTCAACTTAATGTATACTATTAACAACCTAAACACCATCTCACACGAACACTCAATACAATTCACGAAAACCACATGAATAATAAATAACCTTACCGTAACAACACAAAAAAATAACGCACTACACACAGCTGCTGTGGCAAAAACAAGACCAATTCTGAACTTCGAACGAGTCTTTTATACTTTACCGCTCAACAGATTCATGTCAGCCAATCACAACGCAGGACAGAAAAGGGGAGGCCCATCCACACAAAGGCCTGGAAAACCTCATCATAAAATAATGTCATAACAATGATTGCAAGTTTAACTGTACAGCATAAACTCATGTCATACTCTTTCATGTATTTCCTACTCACACTCCACATATTATACACTCATCTAAGTAAGCTCCTATAACGGATACACTACTACTGTTTATGGATCAACCTCAATCTTACACCAAAACCTACCACACTAGTATCTATAACTATTAAACATTCATTTCCAAACAACACCCATTTGCACTTTACTACTGATATAATAACAAATTATTGTTTCATCTCTTCAATACATATTGCATTATACACTTTAACATGACCAAATTAACAACAAATAATCTAATTACAATAAAAACACCAAACCGGCGCAATCCACCATGTTTAGTAACCCTTTCCTCTTCTGGTTCAATGCCCGTGGAACCCATTTCAACAGCAGCAACAAATGCAGAGCAACTCCTCATTTTTGTTCCCACTTGATCATCATCAAACTTTACAAAAATCATTTTCGGGAACTTGTCATCGTTATCTGGATAAACTACATGTGTGACTGTGCCGCACACACCGTTCACTAAACCATCATCCACATCCAGATTTTTTAACAACATTACACAAGCACCTACTCCCAAAACCAGGGTCTGATCCAGAGACGTATTGTATGTTTTGGTATGATGTCCTTCCTTCAACACAAGCTTGCCTGTTGTCTTACTAGTTACAAAATCTTTTGCCTCAATCTGAACATATTCAGGACAACTCTTGAATAACTGTTGAATGTCATGGCAACGTACTTGTTTATTGGTAGGAAAAATGTGTAAATCTGAGCTGTCTTCACCAGTTTCACAATGCTTTAATAATTGTATGTCTGAATCCAGCATGGGGCTCCCTTTTGAACGACATCTAACCCTGTTCAACAACTCTGCAAACACAACATCTTTTTGTCGGACAATAGTTTTCAGTTCAACGATCTGAAACTGTGTCCACAAGCCAACACTATCATCATCTAAATACAACGGTTTCCCTTTCACTGGAGGCAACTGATAAAAATCTTCAACTGCAATTACGCTAACATTTCCAAATGGGGAATAGTTACCAGGCTGTTTAATTTGTCTTAAATGTCCATGGATGTAGGCCAATAGTTTATGATCAACCATGGAGATTTCATCAATTATCAAAATCTGCAAGTTACTATATTTAACATGCAAATAATTGAGCTTTTCCTACATCTTTACCAATGCCAAATGAACTGTGAATAGTACCTGCACGTAAATTGTGTGCAGCTATCCCCGTAGGAGCAGTTAGCAAAACACAAATGTCGTCCGGATTGCGACACCCTCTTGACAACAACCTCATTGCCTCATACTGGATAGCCTTTATTAAGTGGCTTTTACCTGTCCCTGCACCACCTGTAACAAAGACGCGCAACAGAGCTATTTTTTTCACCATTAACCTTACTTAAACACCGCTGTCTAATCTGGTAAAAGACAGCTGTGTGTCATTAAGAGATCTAATTAAGGCCAAGCCATCACTTCTGCACAGGACATTCGGTCTTTTCTCTAAATTAGAAACCTGTCTATTACTAACCGCTAAATCCGGAATACCTTCAACAGGCTCATCTGAAGGTTGTTCATTGTGGTTACGTTTGTCCAAACACTGGAGACGCTCCTGTTCTTGCTCTTCCAGAACTGCATCAGGGTCCACCGAATTCTGGCTATTATCCAGTTCATCACCATTGATTTCAAATTTGCTGCGATTTGTATCCACAATTGACTCTGCATGCAGTCCATCATTTAATCCCACATGACCATGACTATAGAACTGTTCAAACGTTACGTAACCTGGTGGTTTCAGGTGAATGTCTGTGCGAAATGGTTTGTTATAATCACACATGAATGATTCATCTCTACAATACATAACTACACATACACTTTCACATGACCACCAAATTAACAACAAATAACCACAACAAACAAATAAGCCACATCAAAATACTTTATTAAAACCAACACTGCACACTATATACATTATATACAATATCTACAACAAAATGACTAACAATCCTCCACCAACAGTTCCTTTTCACCAGGACCTTCTTCTGCTTGACCTGAACACATATACCAAAATATCCGATTCTTCATTATTACAATAACTATTACTTCCCTCTAACTTCTTGCTCACAATAAATCACAACAACACATGTTCCTAACCTAACGAACATACCGTCTTTGTCCAAAATGTCCAACTGCAAACTATCGATCTGGTCCTGCAGCCGGTCAGCAGTGGCAACTAGCCCCGCCTCCCTGGCCTGCGCCGCAGCCGATTGCCGACCCACCATATCCGCACTCCTCTTGGCTGCAGTACACCTCCTGGTCTCGCGGATCAACGCCTCCAGTGCCTCCCCGGTGGCACCCAACACCAATGGATATAATTCCTCCCTCGTGACACTAGCATCCATTACAGCGTACTAAAACAAACGGACACAACTACATATTAATCATACAACAACATGCATACATACAACAACCCATACATAGCCGCTAAACAACCACACTGAAACTATTGCAACTGAATACATCCAACTCTATCACATTTAACTACTATCTATTGTCCACTATTATTTAACCGAATACAAACCAAAGCACATAACTCAATAACACTTTATCAATGTAGCACTAAACAGCTCACGGGAACATACAACTTAACTCAGGTACATCTACACATTTTAAACTACCAACTACAACAAGGCAACTATTTAAAGTCCACATAACGACGGCACAATATAACTAGATCATTACACACATTACAGTAGAAACAACAAATGCACATTCTCAATTAAACTATATCAATCACTGCCCTGATAAAACCCCTATAAAACATAAATGTAATACTTACGCAGGCAAGCTGCAATCTCCGCCGAACGCCCTCCACTGCGTCCAAACTCGGAAATTTAGTAGGTGATGAATAAGCCATTTCTGAAACTATTACACCATAAACAGGTCAACTTAATGTATACTATTAACAACCTAAACACCATCTCACACGAACACTCAATACAATTCACGAAAACCACATGAATAATAAATAACCTTACCGTAACAACACAAAAAAATAACGCACTACACACAGCTGCTGTGGCAAAAACAAGACCAATTCTGAACTTCGAACGAGTCTTTTATACTTTACCGCTCAACAGATTCATGTCAGCCAATCACAACGCAGGACAGAAAAGGGGAGGCCCATCCACACAAAGGCCTGGAAAACCTCATCATAAAATAATGTCATAACAATGATTGCAAGTTTAACTGTACAGCATAAACTCATGTCATACTCTTTCATGTATTTCCTACTCACACTCCACATATTATACACTCATCTAAGTAAGCTCCTATAACGGATACACTACTACTGTTTATGGATCAACCTCAATCTTACACCAAAACCTACCACACTAGTATCTATAACTATTAAACATTCATTTCCAAACAACACCCATTTGCACTTTACTACTGATATAATAACAAATTATTGTTTCATCTCTTCAATACATATTGCATTATACACTTTAACATGACCAAATTAACAACAAATAATCTAATTACAATAAAAACACCAAACCGGCGCAATCCACCATGTTTAGTAACCCTTTCCTCTTCTGGTTCAATGCCCGTGGAACCCATTTCAACAGCAGCAACAAATGCAGAGCAACTCCTCATTTTTGTTCCCACTTGATCATCATCAAACTTTACAAAAATCATTTTCGGGAACTTGTCATCGTTATCTGGATAAACTACATGTGTGACTGTGCCGCACACACCGTTCACTAAACCATCATCCACATCCAGATTTTTTAACAACATTACACAAGCACCTACTCCCAAAACCAGGGTCTGATCCAGAGACGTATTATATGTTTTGGTATGATGTCCTTCCTTCAACACAAGCTTGCCTGTTGTCTTACTAGTTACAAAATCTTTTGCCTCAATCTGAACATATTCAGGACAACTCTTGAATAACTGTTGAATGTCATGGCAACGTACTTGTTTATTGGTAGGAAAAATGTGTAAATCTGAGCTGTCTTCACCAGTTTCACAATGCTTTAATAATTGTATGTCTGAATCCAGCATGGGGCTCCCTTTTGAACGACATCTAACCCTGTTCAACAACTCTGCAAACACAACATCTTTTTGTCGGACAATAGTTTTCAGTTCAACGATCTGAAACTGTGTCCACAAGCCAACACTATCATCATCTAAATACAACGGTTTCCCTTTCACTGGAGGCAACTGATAAAAATCTTCAACTGCAATTACGCTAACATTTCCAAATGGGGAATAGTTACCAGGCTGTTTAATTTGTCTTAAATGTCCATGGATGTAGGCCAATAGTTTATGATCAACCATGGAGATTTCATCAATTATCAAAATCTGCAAGTTACTATATTTAACATGCAAATAATTGAGCTTTTCCTACATCTTTACCAATGCCAAATGAACTGTGAATAGTACCTGCACGTAAATTGTGTGCAGCTATCCCCGTAGGAGCAGTTAGCAAAACACAAATGTCGTCCGGATTGCGACACCCTCTTGACAACAACCTCATTGCCTCATACTGGATAGCCTTTATTAAGTGGCTTTTACCTGTCCCTGCACCACCTGTAACAAAGACGCGCAACAGAGCTATTTTTTTCACCATTAACCTTACTTAAACACCGCTGTCTAATCTGGTAAAAGAGACAGCTGTGTGTCATTAAGAGATCTAATTAAGGCCAAGCCATCACTTCTGCACAGGACATTCGGTCTTTTCTCTAAATTAGAAACCTGTCTATTACTAACCGCTAAATCCGGAATACCTTCAACAGGCTCATCTGAAGGTTGTTCATTGTGGTTACGTTTGTCCAAACACTGGAGACGCTCCTGTTCTTGCTCTTCCAGAACTGCATCAGGGTCCACCGAATTCTGGCTATTATCCAGTTCATCACCATTGATTTCAAATTTGCTGCGATTTGTATCCACAATTGACTCTGCATGCAGTCCATCATTTAATCCCACATGACCATGACTATAGAACTGTTCAAACGTTACGTAACCTGGTGGTTTCAGGTGAATGTCTGTGCGAAATGGTTTGTTATAATCACACATGAATGATTCATCTCTACAATATACTGTATAACTACACATACACTTTCACATGACCACCAAATTAACAACAAATAACCACAACAAACAAATAAGCCACATCAAAATACTTTATTAAAACCAACACTGCACACTATATACATATACAATTAACACAATGTATACTATTAACAACCTAAACACCATCTCACACGAACACAATACAATTCACGAAAACCACATGAATAATAAATAACCTTACCGTAACAACACAAAAAAATAACGCACTACACACAGCTGCTGTGGCAAAAACAAGACCAATTCTGAACTTCGAACGAGTCTTTTATACTTTACCGCTCAACAGATTCATGTCAGCCAATCACAACGCAGGACAGAAAAGGGGAGGCCCATCCACACAAAGGCCTGGAAAACCTCATCATAAAATAATGTCATAACAATGATTGCAAGTTTAACTGTACAGCATAAACTCATGTCATACTCTTTCATGTATTTCCTACTCACACTCCACATATTATACACTCATCTAAGTAAGCTCCTATAACGGATACACTACTACTGTTTATGGATCAACCTCAATCTTACAACAAAACCTACCACACTAGTATCTATAACTATTAAACATTCATTTCCAAACAACACCCATTTGCACTTTACTACTGATATAATAACAAATTATTGTTTCATCTCTTCAATACATATTGCATTATACACTTTAACATGACCAAATTAACAACAAATAATCTAATTACAATAAAAACACCAAACCGGCGCAATCCACCATGTTTAGTAACCCTTTCCTCTTCTGGTTCAATGCCCGTGGAACCCATTTAAACAGCAGCAACAAATGCAGAGCAACTCCTCATTTTTGTTCCCACTTGATCATCATCAAACTTTACAAAAATCATTTTCGGGAACTTGTCATCGTTATCTGGATAAACTACATGTGTGACTGTGCCGCACACACCGTTCACTAAACCATCATCCACATCCAGATTTTTTAACAACATTACACAAGCACCTACTCCCAAAACCAGGGTCTGATCCAGAGACGTATTGTATGTTTTGGTATGATGTCCTTCCTTCAACACAAGCTTGCCTGTTGTCTTACTAGTTACAAAATCTTTTGCCTCAATCTGAACATATTCAGGACAACTCTTGAATAACTGTTGAATGTCATGGCAACGTACTTGTTTGTTGGTAGGAAAAATGTGTAAATCTGAGCTGTCTTCACCAGTTTCACAATGCTTTAATAATTGTATGTCTGAATCCAGCATGGGGCTCCCTTTTGAACGACATCTAACCCTGTTCAACAACTCTGCAAACACAACATCTTTTTGTCGGACAATAGTTTTCAGTTCAACGATCTGAAACTGTGTCCACAAGCCAACACTATCATCATCTAAATACAACGGTTTCCCTTTCACTGGAGGCAACTGATAAAAATCTCCAACTGCAATTACGTTAACATTTCCAAATGGGGAATAGTTACCAGACTGTTTAATTTGTCTTAAATGTCCATGGATGTAGGCCAATAGTTTATGATCAACCATGGAGATTTCATCAATTATCAAAATCTGCAAGTTACTATATTTAACATGCAAATAATTGAGCTTTTCCTACATCTTTACCAATGCCAAATGAACTGTGAATAGTACCTGCACGTAAATTGTGTGCAGCTATCCCCGTAGGAGCAGTTAGCAAAAGGGTCAGTGACGGATAAGGGTTGGCAAGATGAGCAATTCAAAAATATGTTTAAAACTTTAAAACAAAGCATGTCTGAGGTTTGAGAAAGTGTATATTTTGTATTTCTGTTGTATTCATATTATTTAATATGACATTTATACTATTTTTAACAAAAGACAGAGCTGACAGCCCGTAAAATTGTCAAATGGTGTAACCACCAAAAATGACAAATATCTAATATTTCACACCTCCTAGAGTTCATGCAATTGCTCTCATAAAATTAGTAGTTTATTTTGTCATATCCTTTGAAAATATGTTTTATATATATTTATTTCTAAATTTAAATTAAAAGGGTTTTTCATTGTACTGAGCAAGACCGAATGCTGTAAACATCTTGTTTTATGTCTATTCTTTGACCATTTGAGTAAAAAAGGTTTAAACACCCATCATTACAGTGTAGTTGAGTGATAATATAATATCCATATTAACTTTTTTGTACAATATTAGTTTTTTTAGACAAGATACTGGTTACACCAATTGACATAAATCGGTTACACCAACTGACCATAAAACTTCTACAGCAAAAGGACAAGAAAATAGTCATCAAGGGAAACAGAATTGGATATTTTAATAAATGTGTGTGTGTGTGTGTGTGTGTGTGTGTGTGAGAGAGAGACAGATAGATTTTCATCAACATTTCTAAACTGTTTTGATAACATTTGATAACATTTTTAAAAAAAACGACAAACATCAGTGTGAGTTCATGCCATCTGATGAGAACTGAACAAATTATTTTCACATTAACATAACAATATCAATGAAAAAGCATCTCATAAATGTAAGACTTAAGACATAAACTTAACCGTCTCATAAACTTAAATATTTCTGACCAGAAGAGTCTGTGGGAAAAAACCATTAACCTTTCAGGCTGTGTGCTTGGAATTGTTTCCAGGCATCTTCTATGAGTTTTGAATGACGTGAGTTCATAGGTTCTGGCTCAGAAATGATGTGAAGAACATCAGACTCATAATAGAACAGGTTGTCAGGTGGATGAGGCCAGGTGAAGACATTCTTCCTGGCTAGCTGTTGCATGCAGCTTACTTCTACTTCATCCCCAACCACCTGAATGATCTGCCCCACAAATGGTTTGCCCTCATATCTGACAATAGCAAACTTTCCCTGCTTACTTTCCTGATCTTCCATGCTATCAGATGTTGAGGTGGTGGCTGGTGGGTCCCTGAAATCAACTGCAGATGGCCCATGACACTTGCAGATATTGGGTCTTTTGCAAAAGCATGAAATGTCCCTGTATTGGATCACAGCTGGCTCTTCACAGGTGACTTGATGAATCTTTAGTGTGCCTTTTATAGCTGGAACTAAGAGCGGGACTTTTTCGTCATATTTGTTGATTTCTTCTTCTGATATCCAGTAGCAACGGACAGTGGACTCATCCTTCAGGAAGTTGAAGACATGCTCTGCGGTCTGCAAATCCCTCCCCCTCAGCACTGCTGCATCAGCAAGCCGCTTTACAGCCCCACCAACGCCATCTGGGGCGCCCTTTCCATGGGCCTTTTCACTGAAATTCCAAGAAACGTTCTTGAAACCATAAAGAAAGGGCACTGTACTTAATAAATAAAAATTCTTCCTGTTCCTATACTGGTTCACAGGCCCATCACTTATTACATGAAGTGAAGAAGGTGGTGATTTGCACTTCAGGATGGCATCCTTAAGCACAGGCTCCAGGTGTGCCCACACAGCACGCTCATCATGGCGGAGCGAGGCAGAGATGGTGGCATAGGAATAGGACGTTGATGCTGTGTATACTACGCAGGTATGGATTGTGGCCTGCTTGCGGCTGCCACCGAAATGAAAAGACTGAATTTCAGTATTTAATTTGCAGCTGTAATTTTCAGAGAAATCTACATGGATGCAGATTTCATCATCTTTTAGTGTTTCTTTTTTTTCTCTGAGAGCTTTTACTTGATGGATCCAGTTGAATTGGTGTTTGGCCAGAGAGTCAAGCTTCTTGTTGAGAAGAGCAAGAAGGTCAGCAGTCTTCCCACTCTGTGTCACCTTAGCAAAGTTGGTGTAGGTTTTTCCCTCCTCTGTTTTGGTTATCCTCGACCACTGCTGCCAAGTTAGAATTTCTTCATCCAGAGGGCCCTCAAATTCCACCTCTTGGTAGCAGCATTTTACACACACACGATACATACACTGTTTGCTGGATGTATCACATGCAATACCAGCCAGCAGATCTGAAGTGCTGCGTGTCTGTAGAATGCCTCTCTGGTACAATTTGTCAACAATGAGCTTGACATTTTCATGATCAATGCATGCACATGTATTTCTGTCCGAATTTTTGGTGGGAGTAATGTAAAACGGACAGTATCTCACAAACTGTCTGTACGACAGTCTGTGGTGTCTCAAGACAGTTCCATTGTAGCTGGCATGGATGTCTTTAAGGGAGTGAAGTAGTACTCTCCTTTGTAGTTTGATTTTGTTTTTCGTCACAGTGTCCTTTTTGCCAGACAACATGCGAGTATTCTCATCTCTGCAAAGAAAGCTGACCACTTGCTCCTTTTTCTCCCCTGAACTTTTCTTTCTGTCCCTCTGTTTGTTCCTCTCTATGACTTCCTCGTCTTTTTTTCCTTTCTTTTGGTTGTCCAGTTTCTTTTCTAGCCTTTTTGTTTTTGAATTTGCTGTCTTAAGTTCTCTCTTAATTCGGCGGAGTTCAGACCTGAGCTTTTCCCTGTCCTTCAGCGCTGCCCTTTGTTGTCTGCTTCTTTTCTGTACTGCTTTAAAAGGAGTTGAGGATGCCTGTGGTACCTCTACATTTGGCTGCACATAGTCATGATCATGAAGGTTAACTATGGGTTCCGGAGGGCCAACATGCTGCTCATCTCCTGATGTGTTCATTGATGGGGGAGTAAGGTTTAGAACATCAATAAGTACCCTTTTTTTCTCCCTATACTGTCTCTGGTACTGCTTCCACCTTTCCCTCATCTTCTTCTGCTTTTTTTTGGAGAGCTCTGCTACCGGGGTGTTCTCAATCTTTCCCTCTCCCTTCCTCCTTTGATAGCTATAAATTCAATGTAAAAACAAAACAATTAGCCTTTTATATCTATAATATATGATCTTCTCACTCCTCATTTCCACAGACTATGTACATCACTGAGTTTATTCTGGCATTCTTCACATGAAAAATGTGTGTGTGTGTGTGTGTGTGTGTGTGTGTGTGTGTGTGTGCCTGTGTCCGCATGTGTATGTGTGCACACATACACATATGTGTTGTGTGTGCACTACCTTTCCCGTCTTTTGGCCAGGTAATTTGCCCTTGCAGCAGGATCTGCGTTCACTCGTGCTCTATGGCGAGACACTTTTTCCTTGCTTGTAAGTGGCATCTATTGGGGACAAGAAGTACACTTTATTTATAATAAATGATATTATTTATTTATAATTTAAAAATATCGTTTACATACATAATACAATATAAAACATGAATTATGGAAGTTTATATTTAAAATAAATATTTATTTATTTTTGAAAATCGCTTAAATTACAATCTAAATTAAACCCCATTAAAGCTACTGTTCATGCTAAACAGTTAGTCACTATTTAAATTATAAAAATAATATAATTGGCACCTTAAATTACATACTATTGGCCCTGAATCTGATCAGGGCCATTCAAACAGAATGGAGTCAAATGGTGTAACCGGTTACACCATTTGACATTTTTATATTAATTCTAAATTTGCAGGCATTATTATGGACAACTATGTACACACTTGACCTTTATGTGAATATGCTAACACAGTTTTTACATTGAATTCAATATTTTATGATTATTATTATTAATCAATATATTAAGGAGGTCATACCATTTGACATGTAACATAAGCTTGCCTGACCAAAGCCTAAAAACACTTAATTATGTAACATTTTTAAGAGAGTTACTAACCTTGACTCAGCAGTTGGGGTCTTCAAGGGTCCTTCTCTGTGACATCATTTCCTGTCACATGATCTTCTGACATAAATGCTTACAAAATGGCTCCTTAAATGGTGGTTACACCAAATGACATTTCAAGTTGTTGATGTGACAGACATGATTCCCCATATTAATTAAACCATTCAGAACAATGGGGATTCAATACTTTTATTTAATATAGAAAGGTTCTTATGCAAGATCATGCCAGATTATTTTAGAAGGGATTTTGGAGAGAATTTCACATTTTTTTCTGCAAGTGTAATTATTTGGTTCATGTTTTTGTGGTTACACCGTATTGACATTTTTACCCAAATTCTCTTAATACTCTCTCAAAGTTGAATAAATCCAAAACTTTAAGATTAGGGTTTAATGAGAATGATGTTTGAAAAAAATAAGTAAAATAATTTTCACATTTTAACAATTTTAAATGTATCTAACCCATATGTACACAAAAAAATGAGCGTCACGTCATTGACCCAAAACACAAATGTCGTCCGGATTGCGACACCCTCTTGACAACAACCTCATTGCCTCATACTGGATAGCCTTTATTAAGTGGCTTTTACCTGTCCCTGCACCACCTGTAACAAAGACGCGCAACAGAGCTATTTTTTTCACCATTAACCTTACTTAAACACCGCTGTCTAATCTGGTAAAAGAGACAGCTGTGTGTCATTAAGAGATCTAATTAAGGCCAAGCCATCACTTCTGCACAGGACATTCGGTCTTTTCTCTAAATTAGAAACCTGTCTATTACTAACCGCTAAATCCGGAATACCTTCAACAGGCTCATCTGAAGGTTGTTCATTGTGGTTACGTTTGTCCAAACACTGGAGACGCTCCTGTTCTTGCTCTTCCAGAACTGCATCAGGGTCCACCGAATTCTGGCTATTATCCAGTTCATCACCATTGATTTCAAATTTGCTGCGATTTGTATCCACAATTGACTCTGCATGCAGTCCATCATTTAATCCCACATGACCATGACTATAGAACTGTTCAAACGTTACGTAACCTGGTGGTTTCAGGTGAATGTCTGTGCGAAATGGTAAAAACAACTGCATAATACTCTGACGAAACAACTCTGGATTCTTGGTTTCTGAAAAGCGCACATAACGAACAACTGCAGGTTCAGAACGTGTTCTTTTCAAAATGAAGCCACACTTGTTCTGTAGTTCCACCCTGTTGACAGACATCTCAGATTTGCTCAAAACACGGTACTCGGAAGCAAAAGTTGCCATACACATCGTTAAAGATGCCATCTCTTGGCCTATTCTTATATCTGTCAACCGAACTAGTCGTCCACATATCTTCTGTGGTAAGATCATCTGATGATGCTTTTTGTTTTAACACAGATAAAGGCAAACTCATTTTAACATTATTCTCTCCGACTGGAACAAAAACTACTTTCCTAGAACACTCCTTCAGATGCATGGTAGTCAACCTGTAGACAGCCTCTTGTGCACACACATCCCGATTGTGTAAATACACACTTCCTAAACTTTTAAGTGCGTCTTTAGCACTGCTACTTTTGTCCTTAGCTACTTCCCTCTGTGCATTGGCTAATAATAGTCCCATCTCGCGCTCTGCTTTTGAAATGTAGGAAATACTGTACACTACACAAGCATACGCATCAACAACCTATTGGATATCAATATTTGCATTCCAACATTTTAAAAGTGGTTTACTATATTGA
Source organism: Merluccius polli (assembly GCA_030340625.1). Lineage (NCBI taxonomy): Eukaryota > Metazoa > Chordata > Actinopteri > Gadiformes > Merlucciidae > Merluccius > Merluccius polli. The sequence goes on along the minus strand of JAOPHQ010004641.1, from coordinate 25,530 downwards.
TTATTCCAAACCTCTAACTTGCCTCCGTAAAACAATGTGCGTCTTCTTAGCACAAATATTGTAAGCCCTCTCAAATCTCCTTTGATTTACATTTAAATGACTAAACAACTGCTCTACACTGTCAAAACTGGCATTGTCATCTGAAAGGGCATCTTTAATTTTTGTTATGATGCTATTTGCTATTTGTTTTTCTAGTACTTTGTTTTTCTTCCTAATTTTGCATGCACAATCTGCCAATTGGTCTGCTCCATCCATCTGACATTTTTTATCCCCTTCCTGGTCTTCAAAAGACGAGCGAGATATAAAAGTTCTGGCAGACGGTGGCTTAGGAAAATTAAAACGACAGTGTTTTTTTGTGTGCATGTTTTAGAATGCCGTTTGGAATGCTTTTGGACAGATGAAACTATGTTCAATAGTGTCATCTTCTGCAGGTAATTCACATGTTAAATATTTATCAATAAACTGAATTACCTCTTCATCAGTATTTTTAGCAATTATTGGTGCATTTTCTATCCAAAACAGGCAGTGAACATGTGGTGAACCACGCTGCTGGAATTCAACCCTATAGAAATAATCTTTTATTTTGCCAATAGGATTAGATGGAGACATTAAAACCTCTTTCAAAAAACAATACCAGCAAAAATAAAACATCCTCGCTGCAGTAACAAGATTACGCCGCAAAAAAATCTATCTGCCCACTCAAGCTGTTCGGCTGTCTTTGTCCTACCTTCCTGTTTCAATATGCTACTCAAAAGATTCTTCCACCGCATATCAGCAGAAGAAAAAGAACAAAACCACGTTGGGACCCCCAGCTGACGAACACAAGCTAACAAATCACGCTGCACGCCCTGCCAAAAAGATGGGGTACCTCTAGTAGGTTTGAGAAAGCGATACCCATCATCAAACTGCAGAAACTGCTTAAACTATTCTTCATCATTTAATACATTTGACGATATCTTTTTAAATTGACCCCCTTTTCCCTTCCGTAATGCTATTGATACATTTGACACAACCTGTTGAACCTCAGACATGTACTGAGCAAAGAAGATGTAATCAACATTTTGTGCAAATCTACCATCAGCATGTAAAATACGATTATTAAAATACCGGCACAAAGTCAAGCGATGAGGTCTGATCAGACAACATCTTGACAGGAGTGTTGCCTTCTGCTGGAGCTAAATTTAATACGTAATCAAAATATTGATCAAGTGCTTCTTGACCAATGTCAACAGGCATAAGACAAGTGTCCTGAAACATACAATGTTGTTGTCTGTCATGCAGAAGCTCATCTTCCTCAGCAGCAGCATTATCGTCATTACCATCTACTGCTATACTATCCTGTTCTGACACTCTCTTGTTCCCTACAAAAGTAATTTAACCACGCTTCATTAAATTCTACATCCTATAATGTACATTAGTCTGTTTCAAATACTGCAATGCCGGTTGATGCGCATACTAGCCACATACTGATACTCATAATGCCCTTTGTATGTAAGCTTGCGTTTCAGTTTCACAGGTAGCAAAGATTCGTCCATGTCTGAACGCAGCAGCAAATTGCTCGTCTGCACAATATTAGCAGGAACACACGTTACAGGCCCATGGACGCCATTTTGCCCACCTTTTAGGCAACGCTTACAGCTTCATGAATGGAATATGCAGCGCTATTAAATGTTGCTCTAAATTATTCAAGCATGCCAATTCTGGTGGAATAAAAGATATTGCCAAATTATTTAAAGCACTTTCAGGAGGCATTGTACCCCTACTTATTTTATTGTGACAGCAGAAACAAATCCACAACTGACCCCTAGCTGTATCTAACCTAATATTATTAGTATTATTATTAATATTATTATTATATACTTACTCCAAAAAAGTCTGCTGCTTGAATCTCTACTTCAGTGGCCCAACTACTGACATAGGCCATTTTTGCCTTTGTGAGATATTCCTCCATTGAAGAATATTCAGCTCTAAAAATACCACCATTGGCTTTCAAATGCTTTACTATAGCAAGTCTAATTTTTCTGTGATGCTTCTGTGTACCACACACAGCCTGACTAACTGCTCTAAAGAAACAGTTACCATCACCAATTATTTTGTCCTTCAGACAAGGAGCACCCAACACACCAACTTCTGTACTAAGTGGATCTACTTTCTCTGACTCAACATTTAACTGTTTGCACAAAGTTTCTACAACTTCCCCACAAAGTGGTTTAAACTGGAGCCCTTTACTCACAACATCAGCAACAAAAACATCTGAATTAACCTCAGCATAATCGCTGTTTTTTAACTTCATTGATGACGACGCTCTCCTTGGACTTTTACGCTTAATACTTGTGCTTGGCTGATCCTTACTTGTACTTGGCTGAAGGTACATTACAACCGAACTGACTTCCCCTGCTTTCTACAACTTTTGCACTGGAAAACACATTACTGGGTGAAACTGGATATCTGTGCATTACAACACCAGCAATCTCAAACGGTTTGGGACGTTTAAAATTAGCTGCATATTTGCAGATGTGAGCAAATACATCATCCAGACAAGTGAAGTACACAACAACACTCTTCCCTTCGTCATCCAACATCCCATCCACACTGCATGCATGCGAATCAACCAGAGCAAAATGGCCACCGTGACCAATGATTGCACATGTAGTACCACACACTGTCAGCAAACATGTGTGATATTCACCAAACATCTTAATTAATCCACATCTAAGACTAGTCGTTAAAACGCCATCAATCATATCACCTGTCCATGCCTAGGTTGGCATGGATAACCCCTGTCACCCAGCAGAAGGCCATCAAACTCCTGTAATGTATAGTGGATACATTGGAGTGTATTAAAGGAGGGAGACAAGTGAATTATATTGTGCAAATCTTTAGGCTGCTTACCACATTGTAGTCTGTTGCTGAGGTTAGACTCTCGATAAATCCTGGCGTCGTGCACAGACCCAGGCCACTTGGCCTCCACATTCGAAATGATGTGTGCAGCATCACATATGATCTTGACAGTGCAGAGAATGACACATGTTGGAACTATGATGCAGTCTTTAACATTTTGCAACAGTAGTCAATCTGTACCTGCACATTTATGCTGTGAATGGACTTCCTGTTAACATAATCGGCTTCATTATGTGAGGGAGCCGTGATGGGGATGTGTTCCATCAATGCAGCCAATCACACTGGGAAATCCTAAAGGAAATGAATATTACTAATCCCAGTCTGAGGTTGCAACATAATGTCATTAACAGAATATAATTAAAAAATAATTTCACACATCCCTACATCATTCACCTGCAATCCTGTGGAACTCCTCCTTGGTGGCTCTGACAGGTTTATGTCCAGGGAAAACGATAAATATGGGTAAAAGCCATTTCAGGGCGAGGCACACTTTTCTGACCGCCCTGCATACAGTTGCCTTGCTCAAGTGCTCTGCATCTCCGACATTGTATAAAAAACTTCCATTTGCAAAGAAACGCAGTGCAACACACAGTATCTGCTGGGATGTGAGAGCATGACTACGGTTGGTAATGTTGGAAATGTAGGGACGGATTAGATTATTTGGTTTCATTGGGTCATTTGGTCTTCTTTATTTCCTACAAATACAAGAGTTCAGTTAATGTTCCAATAGTTAACATAATTCACCTGTGACCATGCACTCACCTCTAACTTGTGCTCTAGTATTTCTATTTCTAGATCCGTCTTCCTAATCTGCCGGTCGAGGAATAGCATTTCTTTATCATATTTTTTTATTTTTTGAAGGAGGTGAATTTTGTAGATTTGTTTCACTGGCAACTGGGAATACATAAGGAGGACATTACACTATACAGATGATACACATGAAATCCACAGAATGAACCTCTGTTGTTTAGTGAACATCCATCTCACTGTGTCAATCTGTGCAGTGGATGTTGATGGACCCTCCTGCTGCTGCCCAGCCATGTTCTGTTACAAAGGATGAGAATGTGTTAATACTTCAGTGTAGGCTAATAAATGTCCCTTTATATTCCACCAGAATGTTAAGAAATGTAAATGGGAAGAGAACTATCAGTAACATATGAAGATATTACCTCTGTAGGCCTTACTGGATCCCCCTCCGTAAAGGCAGCAGACACCGTTTCCTCATCCTCTTCATCCTAGATGAGTGATATGTTTCAGTATACTTAAACTACCCTTTGGTAAAATCTTTGGAGTATTGCCTACTTACAGTTACAATGTCTGTTGTGGCGTGAGGGGGCTCCTCCACCAGGCAGATGGCACCATCACAATCTGTTGGGACAAAAGAAAAAAAGACATAACAGACAAATAAATATTTGTATAAGTAGCCTAAAAAAAGATATCTATAGGCCCATTACATTTTATAAAGGCACTTGCGTCTTGGGGGGTGCACTCTGAGGAGGAGCTCCCTCCAGGGATTCCCACAGCCACCGGCCTTCCAGTATTGTGGCTAAGGGCTCCTCTGCCTCCGTTAGAGGTGGTGCTGCTGGGCCACCACCCGTTTTACGGGAGTCTGCCTTCTTTCTGTTGGCTGAGTAGAAGTCTGTGTTAGTTTAAATAGGCTTAATTATTTAACAGAACATGATATAGATGAGAAGACATTTATGTGTGTGAAAACAGCATTATGTTGGAGATAAAACAACTGCACAGTCAAATAGCCACTTAATATTTAAACATTTAAACTTACGCATTCACCCGAGAAGCGATGTTCTCCAACGCTGTCTCCCTCTACTCTGCAGCTGTGTTAGACTTCTTTCTAAAAACGTGCAGATATTCCCCGTACGCGTGCAATAGCGTTTCTAACTCGACGTTATTAAAATACGTAGCCCTCCTCTTCCCCGTTGCCATGGTGACTCGTCGAATCGGGGTTCCATTGATGCTGGCTTTTTATAGTTTAAGCGCTTAACCCCAGGTGGAACTCCTCTGAGTTGATCAAATTAACTCAAAACCGGTGTTGTGGAACCGAAAACCGAGAGTTTTCTATTTCAGAGTAGATCAACTCAGCGTTTAGGATTAAACTCAGAGGTTGTTAAACCTGCTTTGTGAAACGGACCCCAGGTCCAGGTGGAAGCTCTCTCTCACATGAGGATCGGCGGTTGGGCTGGAGCCTTGCCACCTCTTCTCTTTTGTTTTGTCTCCTGCGTGAGACCTATGATTGTCTGGCCTTTGGCCATTTAAGTCACATTTTGACTTCATGCGGGAATCTGATTAAACCCCCACTTCAGTAATTCTCGTGTCCATCAATTCATTGTTGCTCCTAGACAATAGGCCGTAACATGAATTGATTGGGGGCTCGTATCCGTGTCTTCTGACTCTATGTCACAAGATTTTGAATTCGGCTCTTTTTTCTAAAGTCTCGCCATCTAACATATACGCACAGATTTTTGCAAGTGTGCAGGAGAAGGTAAATGCGTTCCTGGGTGAGTGGAGTTCCTGTAGGAAAACCGGTTTGTTTTTTTTTACTTTTTTTTCGGGCAATATCTGAGGAGGGGGTCCATGGAAGACCTCGAGCTCAGTACGGCCAGAAGATAAGTTAGGCATAGAGTTTTCAGTTGAGGGAGGAGGGAACTCCGCTGATCCAGTTACGTGCACAGTTCCGTTTGCACTCTATTTCTGGGTTACTGTTTTTACCGTGGCTGGTTGACTGTTTGACCAAGACTTTTTGTGTGGTTACGCTGTTTGTTCAAAACATTACCGCGTGACTAGCGCTTTAAGGGGGTTGTGCGTTGCCTTTGTGTGACGCATTGATGTGCATTGTTATGCAGTGCTGTGTTGTGCGCTGGTTAAGCTTTGACCATAGCTTGACTCCTGTGCACTTCACCCGTGGTTTGAGCACCACTTTGTTAAGCTTTGCTTAAATCCGTAGCTAGGGCTACTTCTAAAATCGTTTCGATTTTTTGATTTATTTCAGTGTTTTTTTTCTACCAACTAAATAGAGTCACCTATGGCGTCTGTCAAAGCGTTTATCGAGAATCCTGATGCGACGTTGCTAACCAACTTAACCAGAGAACCAAATCGCTGAATTGGCCTCATTTTAATGTAACTCTCACCTATGAGAGGAGAAAGTGTACAGCAATGAGTGACTTAACGGCTGGTCTAGTTGCGAAAGGAATTATCCCTAAACCAGACAATCCACCTAGGGATTCGCATGACGACAATGTCCTTGTCACCAACCCGCTGGTCACCATCCTGCAGAGGATCATCCGGTTGCCCTGCACACATACAAACAAAACATACAACTCTTAATTATTACAATAATTATTACTTCCCTCTAACTTCTTGCTCGCAATAAATCACAACACATTTTTCTAACCTAACGAAGTTAACATACCGTCTTTCTCCAAAAGGAGCTCCAATTCCAGGCGGTCTATCTTCAGACGCGGCCCACTGCCCACACACCAAGTCCGCCTGTTTCTTCGACACGGTCCACCTCCTAAGGGCTTCCAATGCCGACCCGGTGGCACCCAATACCATCCGGTACAGCTCCTCTCTCGACACACTCTGATCCATCACAGCATGCTAAATACAAACGAACCCAACTAGATATTAATCATACAACATTATACATAAAACAAGTCATACATAGCCGCTAAACAACCACACTGAATAAACTAATGCAACTGAATACATCCAACTCTATCACATTTAACTACTATCACATTGTCCACTATTATTTAACCAAATACAAATCAAAGCACATAACTCAATAACACTTTATCAATGTAGCACTAAACAGCGGGACCGTACAAGATGAACTGAGGTACATTTACAACTTTTGGAACTACCGATTACAACAAGGCAACTATTTAAGGTCCACATAACTATTAACAACCTAAACACCTTCTCACACGAACATTCAATACAATTCACGAGAACCACATGAATGATAAATAACCTTACGTAACAACAAAAACAATGACGATCTACAAACAGCTGCTGTCTCTATGGCAAAAGCAAGACCGATTCTGAACTTCGAACGAGTCTTTTGTACTTTACCGCACAACACATTCATGTCAGCCAATCACAACGCAGGACAGAAAAGGGGCGGCCCATCCACACCTGGAAAACCTCATTATAAAATAATGTCGTAACAATGATTGCAAGCTTAACTGTACAGCATAAACTCATGTCATACTGACTTTAAATACCAACTTAAATGCTATTTAGTAACATCTCCGATGTGTTAACGCGCTCAGCTGTTCTCCGGGAAGAGGCCGCGTGTCCGGTGAAAGCGCCATTAAACACCGTTCGGCTTTTAAGTCGCTACGTCATCATTCTATATGCATCAGTTACAAGACAGGTTATCTTGTGCTTGATGCCCCATTCCTCCATAATGGCACCCATAGCTTCAGATAGTTAAGGGCTGTATGGCCTTGGGAAAATGCTGAACCCCAAGTGTGGTATTGAGCACTGCACCATCAGAAATAAAGTGGCAGGTGACTCCAAGATATGCATCCATGTTCATGGATGTCCGTCAGGCTGACTGCAGTAGCCTGCAAAACAAGGGCCTTAGCCTCCCTTTTGCCTTTCTCATGACGTTCCTCCACCATGGCCTTTAAAGCCTGAGAAAACAAGAACACTTTATAGCATGACTTTGAAGAGATATTTAATGTAGGTTTATGAATGATAACAGAATGATATATACCTGTCTGGTGGGCAGAACATATGAAGGGTCAAGAATGTTCACCAACCCCCTGAATCCCTGGTCGTTGACCACAGAGAAAGGCTGGAGATCTTTCACCACCATGTCCACCAAGGCCTCATCCAGCTCCTTTTTCCGGGAAGCTAGGGCAAAAGAGACAAAACAAGTGAACAAGCAGTAACCTAATAATGCATTATCCTTTAACAAAATGACAAAGACCAAAACTCACCTGTGCACGTCCCAGCTGGTCTTGAGGGTGTCTCCGCTCTCTCATGGAGAGCACGGTAGTGCCTCAACATACTGGACGTATTGTTGTTATATCCAAGATGCTTATCGCAGATTAGGCATTTCACCTATACGGACAAAAACAACCAATGCAAGGCAGCTTTATTTATATAGCGCATTTCATACACAATGGCAACTCAATGCGCTTTACATAAAACAATAAGAATTGAAATAAAATGTTTAAAAAAAATAATTAAATACAATACAAAAGACAGCATTAAATTACATTAGGCTACTACTTCCCAAACCAAGCTTCAAAATGAATAGCAGTATGAATAGCCAAACCTTATTGGGAGAAATGAGATCAAAATGCTCCCAAACAGGCGAAAAGGTCCCGCCAATAGTGAACCCACATCGCGGAACAGTAGCCCGAGGCGAGGCCTCGCGCGTCACAGGCAACGTCATTTCGCCAAGGTGAACCAGAGCTCGACACGGAGCTTCGCTGGGGGAGGAGCCAACGTACTTGACACACGCCTCGATGCCTCGACGCAAACCATAACATCACTACTGTACAGTTCATGGACAGTAAAGTGAATCTAATCTAATCAGACATCCCATAATTAACTAGATATTAGATTAACTAGCCCTAGATTTAGAGTGTTTGTTAACTGCTGCACTGCTCTACACTACACCGGCTTGGACCCGGACGTTGTGTGTGACGTCAGACTTAAAAGCCGAATATTAAACACAAATACTCTCTAAAACAATGTCGTCACAGAGGACAAACTTCAAAGAATTACAGTGAAAAGATGACAACGAACAAAATTAAATAAATTAAATAATCACAAATTACAAAAAAACACACTCACAGCCTGAGCAGCATGCAGCTTTCACGTACACCACTAACACAGCACACAAAGATGCCATTACTAACACACTTAGTTATTGTTATACACAATTCTTCACAGATGCCTTAGTCAATGTAACATTTAAATGGTCACTTTAATATATCTTTGTAATTAATACCCGTTTGCTTCTCACTATACATTATCAATCTAATTACAAATAAAAACTACATTCACTGACATTGCTTTCCTATTAATCACATCTGTAATTACATAAGCGCCACGTCCGCTGATTGTGCGCCTGCCCCTCTCCTCCTAGCAACCTGAGACCAACATAGGCTTTGCCACGTGGCATTTATAAGCATATAAACATATAATTCATTACCGATCACATTACATCAACACACTTTATGCTTGTTACGGCCTTGAGCCGACGGCATTGTCTCCCCTCCCTCTGTATGCGCTACCCCTCCTGTTTTCCAGCAGAGCATCTCCAGTGGGCGGGTCCTTCCGTCCCCTGATTGGCCCTGGCGGCTGATTGGTGCGGGGCCCAGCCAACCAGAGAGCGACAGCGCCGTGGAGGCGTATAAAAGCCTGGTGCGCCCTACAAGCTGGGGCAGACACCTGTAGGAGACCGAGTCGAGTAGTCGAATGAGAACTGTTGTGTGTGTGTGTGTGTGTGTGTGTGTGTGTGTGTGTGTGTGTGTGTGTGTGTGTGTGTGTGTGTGTGTGTGTGTGTGTGTGTGTGTGTGTGTGTGTGTGTGTGTGTGTTCGTTCCCAGATTTGGGCCAGGGTAAGAATTACCACTCCTGTACTGCTTTTGCTTACCTGCACTCACATTTAGGTTTTTCCCTGTTTAGACACACTAGGTTTAGGGGGTGCTGATCATTTGTATTTCTGTTTCTATACGCTAGAGTAGCTAGTTAGGTTTGGTTTTAGGACTATTTTGATTTGGGGTCATTCACCAACCCCTTTAGTAAATAGATATGTAGCTCCATTTTATTTTAAGGAGTTCTCTTTTTGTTATATTTGTTTCTTTGATTTGACAGCACCTAACGGCCCTTTTCTGTTGGTTTGTCATTTACTATCCCCTTGTCGAATTGTAATAAACAGCACAATAATTACAATCCCATTCCATCGGGTTGTGTGTGTTACTTCCCTCTTCCCTCAACGAGTAAGGTTCGTAACAATGCTCAAGACGAAATCATGATTATAAACAACTAATGAAACCTGTAATACATTCTGATCCTTTACTAGCACACTACAAGTAAAGTGAGCTGCCACGTGGCACAATACCATAAGGAGAGTTGCTGTACACGTTTACATATCTACACATATGCTAATGAAGGCTGCTGTGACTGCTTCACAAAACCCCTACATGTTAACAGCACTTTCTTTTCAACCACAAAAGCACACCTGACTTACTCCTGACAGACAAAGAGAGCAGAGCCAAAGCCGCAGTCTCACCAGTTCTGTTCTGTCTCAGTACAAGGTGTGATAACGTATGCCATTCAATCAGTGTTTCTTTCTTTCACTCACAGCTTACAACAATGGCCTTTTAAATGGTTCTTCACTTCGAATAAGCCATTTAGTATTGCCATTATGTTCACCTTATCTCACCAACCTGTACAGCAGCACTTTATACCCATCCCCAACACTTACTATTACTGCAAAGCTCTTTCATGTATTTCCTCCTACACACTCCACATATTATAAACTCATCTAAGTAAGCTCCAATAACAGATACACTAATGTTTCTTGTGGATCAACCTCAATCTTACTACAAAAGCTCACTAATGTCTATAATGATTAAACATTCATTTCCAACTAATACATTCTAACAAATGAATGTTTCATCTCTTCAATACATATTACATTACATACACTTTAACATGACCAACATAACAGCAAATAATCTAATTACAATAAAAACACCAATCACTGAAATAGGTTTTTTATTCATCACATCTGTGCCACTTTCACAATACAAAGCTCACACTGAAGCATAACACACATATAACACAAACACATAATTGTCGACAGCAACTACACATCACAATGTACTACATATAATAACATACACTCCTAATACATAAGCTCCACAACCGCTGTTGTCGGCCTGCCTCTCTCCCAGGGTCAGCCTGGGAACAACATTCGACCCTGGCAATTTTGTCCTGGACCCCCCCACCACTGGATCCCCCCCCCCCACAATCATTTGAGACCTGGTGAGAACCTTACTGCTCTTCATTCAACATGATTATTGGAGGTGTGGTCTTGGTTGGACATGCTCTCCTCTCTGGCGTAATGAGGAACTATCTTCTCTTTCAGGTGAGAAGGCCACTTCCTGGGAGGGGAGATTTGATTGACACATCCAGAGATGGGCCGGTCACCATGACTACCTCTGGGCTTTCAGAGGCGGTTGTCATGGTTGAGCAGATCCTAAGACTTGCCTGGACATCGAGGAGCATGGCAAGAGATGTTTAGAGGTACCCTGTGTTTGTATTGCCGTCATGACCATAAAGTTTTATTCCCTTTTCCTGGGTGGCATGATGCTGAAACTGTTTGTCTGTTGCCTCCTGTAGAGTGAGAAGCCCAGACCATGTGAAGACCTCCACCTCTCCAACATCACTCTAACCTTCCTGGGGCACACGGACCACTGCTGAAGTCCACCAAGTGGACTGAACTCTTCCTGCAAACTATCTTCAGTTGTTGTTAAAGCACGACAATATGTTCCCCCCCCCCCCCCCCCCCCCCCCTCCTGCTCCGTCCATAATGACACTGAACTCACTGCAAGTCACTTTGGATAAATGAATGGATAATTACTCGGAGGAGGGGTCCCTACTGGTTGTTCCATCTCATGGCTCCTCCTCCCCCCTCTGCCTTTAGTTTTTAATGTCCCTTATAAGGGCTTGGTGGGTGTGGTCTGTTGTCTGAAGGCGGGGCCTCCGAAGCCCTCTATAGCCAATTGAAAACCAACTTTAGAAGATGGAAAACCAAATATCATGTCTGATTTATATCTTCCTGGTGAGGCTGACACCAGTTCTGATTGTACGCTTTCAATGTACTCGTCAAGCTGCTTGTCAAGCTGCGTTTTTTTTGGTTGAATTCGTGGTCATTTCACCGGTTCCAAGTGCAGCCTAATCAGACAAACGAAACATGCTTTAAAGCAAATGTTAATAATAATTCATTGCATTTATATCATGCTTTTCAAGGCACCCAAAGCACTGGAATTATGTTGCGTTTTGTAATTTTGTTTTACAAATGCTGTACCCTTTTTTTGACAATTGAGGTAATAAAATACTTGACTTGCAAACTTGTTGACATTTTTACTTGGAAAAGAGTAACAAAACAGTTAGAAACATCTATATTTTTGATAAATGCTGTGAATTCATTCTGGGTTAGCCTTTTATGAAACTTAAAAGTCCATACCAAGTGTATTAATGCGGAACTGATCAAATATGTTATAAATTGGTGCTCCCCTGCGATCCCATATGCAAGTGAGGTCCTGGACCCTAGGTTGAGAAACTCTCAAACAAATGCTGCCAGGTTTATTCAACATGACTGATTTAATGGTGGGTTTTCATGAATACCAAATGGCAATAAACATATCTACATATCCACATAAATATAAAATATCCACGTGAAAGTTCTGTGTTGTGCGCATTGTCGCTTTTTCAAAAGCTTAAAATAAAGTGGCTGCCATTTTATTGTACTTGAAAGTTGAGGAATAATAATCTGAAATGAAGGACAGATTATTAGAAGTGCATAAATAGTCATTTTCTAAACGGAAGTTATTTTATGATCCAAGATGGGTCTTTCTTTATGCTCTCATTCTCTGGACCCAAAATGGCCGCTCCACTGGTCTGCTGGCCGAAGCCAAGGTACCTGGGGAAAACATTAGCACATTAGCAACATGTAGCGCTCAGCTAAGATCAAGATTTCCCAAATGGTTAATAATTTATAACTTACCTGGACGCTACGTCCACCAGGTCCTTCTCCGACACAGCGAACAGCCTCTCTCGGTGGCCCTGCCTCACCTCGTCCGTTACTCCATTCAGGAAGCGGCCCATACCTGCACAGGAAGTCACATCAGAGACGTACTACTAAAGATTGTAAGGGAACATCCTAATAAAGAACGTGGAAAACCCCTTTGTACCTTTGTCTGACGGCGCCACGGGGGCGTCCACAGCGGAGAAGACGGACAGCTTGGCCTCGTCGATGTCCTGCTGGGTGAACGAACCGGAGCGGGCCCAGTCCACTCCCCTGCGGAACGCCGACAGAGTCTGCACCGAGTTAGGGTCCCTAAAACACACAGGAAGAGTTTGTGGGGGATATTTAGTTGGCCTGGGAAGCCGAAGCCCTTTGAGACCAAGACTACGTAGTTTCTCTCCCACTCCTTTGAACCATCACAAACTGTGGGACTCTATGAAATTCATGACAAACATGGCTCCAGCTAAAAAGTGTCTTAAATGAGGGTGGGAAGGCCAATGAATTAAACTTTTATGTGAGGTTTGAAATAGCCGACTTCTCGCAGGAGCAAAAAGTGGCTCTAGATACGTTACCTGCATCAAACTATCCAAAAATCGCCATTGACCAGCATGAAGTACAGAGACTGTTGGCATTCTGAGACCAAATGGCATTTCTGGGTTTCTGCCAATTCTGATTGGCTGCTCCCACCTGTAAGAGTAGAAGGAGAAGAGGCCGCCTCCCATCCTGGCTCCGCCCCCGTAGGCTCCGCCCTTCTCTCGGATCTCCCCGTGGAGGTACTTGGCCGTCATCATCCTCGCGAGGATACACAGACTGAGGGAGGAAGGGAGAGAGAGAGACGTTCAAAATGAGATGTACGCCTACAAAGTTAATGTTATTGAATGTTAATCCGTCTGTCTTTTGACTTAATCTTGTATATTTCAGTACACATTTTTTCTAATATCTGGACCCCTGCTGTGGTTGGTTGACCCTATTTATTTGATTTCCATTTTTAGTTTCATATTGCTGAAGCTCAGTCTGAAGTTGGTAGAAGAACTGCACCGACTTCACGTGGATTTAATTTACCAAACTGAAAATGCCGCCCTGGTCACACTGTAAATAACAACGAAAGCGTTGGTCCTTGTCTCTACCTGGCGTAGTCTGCGTGCGTGAACGGCACGGTGCGGATGCTTTCGCCGACAAAGTTGACCGGGAAGGGCATGGCGTAGAAGGTCTTCATCTGGCACGGCTGGAACCCTACTTCCTGCATGACAGGAAACACAAACGGCCAACTTCCTGTTAGTGAAAATGAAACTGAACTAAGCTGAATACTTCGAACCAGAGCAGTCTTTATTTGTTGTAGAAAAATGTCTTCACTCAGAGTAAGGGACCGAAAAAAAGTATTGATTTGGTATTGGATCTGAAAACCAGGTACTCACCGAGACCAGCTTCCTGCTGACATCAGAGTCCACCGGTCTCTGAACAGAGAGGGACAGACGTTATATTAACTCATGTTTTGCCTGGGCATGCAATGTTGGGTCTGGGGGTCCCTACCTCTGCCATGATGGTCTGGGGGTCCCTACCTCTACCATAATGGTCTGGGGGTCCCTACCTCTACCATGATGGTCTGGGGGTCCCTATCTCTACCATGTTGGGTCTGGTGATCCCTACCTCTACGATGTTAGGTCTGGTGGTCCCTACCTCTACCATGATGGTCTGGGGGTCCCTACCTCTACGATGTTTGGTCTGGTGGTCCCCTACCTCTACGATGTTGGGTCTGGTGGTCCCTACCTCTACGATGTTGGGTCTGGTGGTCTGGTGTGAGCGTCTGTTGCCTGCCACCTCCTTCATGAACGACTCCAACTGCCCGGCCGCGGCGGACATCTTGTGGGGCGTCGCGTTCACCGCACACCTGCCGCAAACATTTAAATAAAATAATGTTCTGTTCTTCTCGTACTTTATAACTGTAAAAATATAACGGACAACATTTATATACGTTTAGCATAATTGGATGATAATGTAAACCTCCTGTTGTGATGAGGATGCGTTTGAGGCTCACCTCATGTTGTCAGGGTTGAGGATGTGTTTCTTGATCCGAGGCAGGGAGCGGAGAACCGGGCTCAGGTCGGACATCTCCGCTATCCTCTTCATGAACTTCACCTGGTTGTCACGACAACGCAGACCCAACAGTAAGTTGTGTGTTCACCAGGGCATCAGAATAAAAACTCAAAATCTCCCGATTCAATATTACCACCATACTTAGTTTATCATGATACTTAACACTAGACCAACACTAGGGAATCCTGCTCTTCTTAAGTGGATGTTTTTGTCCTCCCACCCCTGATACCCACTGTGTGTGCGCCGCCTCACCTGCTCCATTCCTCCAAACGTCTCCTGAACGCCCCCGGCCGGGGTCAGGCACCGCCCCGCCCGCGTCATTGCGTACATGTGCCCCGAGCTGGAGATCCCATTGGCCAGCTCCTGCGCTGACATCATCACGAGCACCCGCAGCCGTTCCTCGTCGTCGAAGTGAGGGCTGGAGGGGAGGCACAGGGTTAGCTTAGCAGGGTTAGCTCGTCTCAGACGAACCTAACCGTCCCTGGAAGGAGGGATCCCCTCTTCTGTGTTCCTTCTCCAGGTTCCTTCCCTCTGGGTTGGGGGTTGGGGGGGGGGGGGGGTGTTGTATAATGTGGCATGTGAAGCCCTTTGAGACTGGAACTGGGATTCACAGATATAGTAATACATTTAATCTGTTAAAGCCCAATATTGGTACTCCAACACTTATAAATACAAAGAGTTGCATATCACCTGTTGAAGATGTCCCTCCACAGGCCGAACATGTCGGGAACGTTGCGCTCCAGACAGGAAGAGAAGAGCAGGACGCCCTGGAAGAGAAAGCTAGCGGTTATAACCTCGCCTTCTGTGTTCAGGGTTAGCGTTAACAGTTGGCTAACGCTAGCGTCTCTGTCATGTTTTCTATTGAACCTTGAGGACTGACACGACCCCAGGTATTGGCTAGGGTGGGTCATACAGAAATAATCCTTTTGTACAATAAAATGTTTGTTCACGATGGATATGATATTGTCCATTTCAGAACTCAGACGAATGACAAACTTTTAATAGTTCATTAATGTCGATACATGGAAATCAGGGGTTAGGGGGCATCTTTCTCCAGGATCCCTTCAGGTAGACTGGGGTTTAAACCCCGAACCTTTGGGCTGTCCAGGCGAGACTCACCTGTTCGTACATGTCCAGGTTGGTGGAGTCAGGGACCACCATGGGGCAGACCGACATCCCACCCGTCTTCAGCTCCATCTGCTGGGCCTGCTGCCGATAGTCCAGAGACCCACAACCCAGCCTAGAGAGAGAGAGAGAATAATGATACGGTCCCTAACTTCGAACCGTTTTCCCCAGAGTTAGTCATTTAGCGACGACCCCTAGAACCCCCCCCCAGAGAGACAGGGACTCACTGGGTGACCACGCTGCAGAACAGAGGAACGTAGAGCTTGAGCTCCTCCGGCAGCGTGTTCAGACTACACATGGCTCGGAAATACAGCATCCCATTGGTCGGCTGCTCACAGTACTGCACCGCCACGCCCCCTGGGGGGAGAGAGAGAGAGAGAGAGCTTTAATACATACTCAGGGAGAGAGAGAGAGATTTAAGCTGCAGGAGCCACTAGTATTGTACCTACGGTGCCAATTACCGGACCTGCGGTGCCACTAGTACCGTACCTGCGGTGCCTGTCTCCACCGGCGTGGTGGGGGAGGTGCGCTCGATGTCGGACACCTGGAGGGCCGGCAGGCAGGAGGCGTCCTGGACTTTACTCTGAGTTGCCAGCAGGTCCAGACCTGAGAAACATCTGCTGTTATCAGGACAGGACAGTCTAGTGGGGTGTTACCTGCTCCTTAATGACCTGCTCCTTAATGACCTGTCTCTGTACTGTCTAACCACTACCTGCTCCTTAATGACCTGTCTCTGTACTGTCTAACCCCTACCTGCTCCTTAATGACCTGTCTCTGTACTGTCTAACCCCTACCTGCTCCTTAATGACATGTATCTGAATTCACTGTAAGTCGCTTTTGATGAAAGCATCTGCTAAGTGACTAACTAGTAGAGTTACAACAGTCTGGTTGTACCAGAGGTGGCGCTGTTGCTAAGGTTTGAGACTAGCATGTGTCCTCTGTTGAGTCCAACACATTACATACAAACCTTTCCAGTTAGTTGGCCTCTTCTAATCTCAATCATTCATCCCTCCCCCACGTCCCACCAGGAAATGCCATGGCTATATCGTCCACTGGTCTACACTTGCTGTGTTGTCTGCACTAGCGGTCTGTTACTAGGGGTGAGTGTCGCTTAAAGAGAGACTGAGGGCCGACTGGGGCGGGGGGCGTAGTCTGACCTTTGTCGTAGATCTCCTTGCGGTCGCTGTCGGACAGCGCTTGCGTCTTCCTGCGGAGCTTCTCCTCCTCCGCCAGCGCCTGCTTCTCCCGGTACGCCTCATCTGGACTCATGGACAGGGTCAGTCTGTGGGGGTTGTCCTGGAGACGGTAGCATGATGGACACATGAACATGTGAACCTCCTCAACTAGTCCATCGTACATGAACCAGAAAGCGTAGCAGTTAAGACGAGGTCGGCATGACCCACAGCAACGCCGCTGTGGGCTACACAGGGGATGTATAGAGTGTGTGTGTGTGCGTTCTGACCTGGAAGTAGTGTTTGACCTTGTCCTGGAGGAAGCGGGGGTTGTCTTGGTAACAGCGTCTGAACTTGGAGACGAACTCTCCGATCTGGAGCAGCTCCACGGGGTCTCCATCGTGGTTCCAGCACGACGCCATGTACTACACACACACACACACACACACACACACACACACACACACACACACACACACACACACACACACACACACACACACACACACACACACAATACTATTCAAAACATTAAATAAATAATAATCAATTATTGGCCGGCCCGACATCACAGACGTCCATATTGTTGGATGTCTGTCCATGATTAAACCGCACATAAAAACACAAATCTCAATTTGTTTGGAATCCATCATCTTGTGAACCTGGTGGCAGACAGGGTCAGGGGGCGCTAGTTAGCAGGGGTCAGGGGTCAGGGGGCGCTAGTGAGCAGGGGTCAGGGGGCGCTAGTGAGCATGGGTCAGGGGGTGCTAGTGGTCAGGGGTCAGGGGGCGCTAGTGAGCAGGGGTCGGCGGTCGCGTGGACGTACCGAGGCCAGGGAGAGTCCGAAGCTGGTGGATTGATGTTTCATCTGGATCTCTATCTTATGGAGCAGAGCCTCAATACGCTCCTCCTCGAAGCCAGTCCTGAGGGAGGGAGAGGGGGAGAGGGAGAGAGAGGAAGAGAGAGAGTTCATCTTCAAACTCTAGCTGTTACATGGCGTTGTTCTTCTCCCTGTCGTTTTCCCATTGTGTTCTGTAATTTAGTATTTTAGCAGACAAAGTGACTCACAGTGAATCCAGTTACATGCCATGAAGGAGCAGGTAGGGGTTTAGGGGGCATCTTGCTCTAGGACGCATAAAGATAGACTGGGGACATTGGGGATCGAACCCAGAACCTTTCGACTGGGAGTCGAACACCCTGACACCTACACTATCCTGCTGTGTCTGCTTGGTGATGCGTTGGGTACGGCGGTTCCTCCCGGGTCAGTGCTGGTACTCACGCGACGATCTCCTCGATGGTCTGGCTGATGATGCGTTTGACTCGCTCCATGTCCTCCTCTGCCGTCCCCTGCAGGCCGATGCTGAACGACGCGTCCCTGGTGCTGCCATCGTACCTACGCACACCACGCATGCTCATATTATATATATATATATATATATATATATATATATATATATATATATATATATATATATATATATACTGTATATACATACATCTGTATTTAGATCACATACTAATACACTCCACACATACACATAATGTTTACATGACATTGAGCATACATCAGTCATACACCTATCAGATGATATACTAACACACACACACACACACACACACACACACACACACACACACACACACACACACACACACACACACACACACACACACACACACACACACACACACACACACACACACACACACTTACATTCTTTATACTCACAACCCATATTCAATTCTATATACACACACCACCCATACGCACATCAAATAGCATTACAAACATCATAAACATTATAAACACAATCAACATATAGATATTCAGGTCGTATACTTTATACACACCATCAATACATATGCTATACACATTCACTGTCATACGTCTATCATACATCTATATACTGTACACATTCACTATGTCATACATCTATCATACATCTATATACTGTACACATTCACTATGTCATACATCTATCATACATCTATATACTATACACATTCACTATGTCATACATCTATCATACATCTATATACTGTACACATTCACTATGTCATACGTCCATCATCAGATTATATACTTTATGATATGCATCAAACTGCCAAGGATCTACCACCGCTCTCAGCTGAATCAGACCAAACCATTAGCATACCGGACCGCGATAGCTTCAGTCCACTTGTGACATCACTAATGTGTGCACCACCCACCCCACGACGGAGGAGAAGTCGCTCCCGATCTTGGGCTCCAGCAGAGATCTGTAGAACGGGGCGTTGGGTCCTGAGATCATCAGGGAGCAGAGGAGGTTCAGGGTGAACGCCTCAAACGTATCCGTGATGCTGGGCGGGGGGGGGACAGACGACATCACAGATGACATCACACAACTAAACCAAGCCCTTTATCCGTAGTCATTTGACTAGTAATCTCTGATCCAGAAGTTCGACGATGCTGTAGCCGAACTTCTGGGCGGAGACTGCGCGGCGCCTGGGCCGGGAAACCAGGAAGTGCGAGGGGCGGAGTTACGCAGTGTGCCCTGTTTTGTTACGGAGATATTCTTCCCAAGATAAACTCATTCACGAGTGCAAGATGGAGATTTCAGAAGACGATTTTAACAATATTTATTTCTACAGTGGCCAGTCTACTACACAGGTTGGACTTGAAACCTTTACAGACACTTTGTCTAAGGACGTTTTAGCTCGTCTTGCCACCGGCTACGGGAACATTTTAGTTTACCAGTGCTGGCCGGGTTTGCGGTCGCTGTTGGCCAAGGAGGGATACGGACAATGGGAAGACGATGCTTTCGTTTTAGTTATCAGTTCGCTTCTGGATCCGGGGTTAATGGTCATTCAGGTTGTTTCCAGTAGAGACCCTTTCGCACGTCTACTGATCCCCCAGCAACATGATTGGTCGATGTAAATTTGAAGCGACAGAAAATGAAACGCCCCGTTCACCCAGATTTGAGCTCGTCTGCCAACAGACTTAAATGTGCGTGTGGTGCATGTAGTACGTACTCCCCCAGCAGGTAGCTCACACACACAGTGTTCTGCTTGGCCGGGTCGGGGGCCATGGCGTCTGGACCACAGCTCACATGGTCCTCTCTCTGGGGGGGGTGGGGGTGGGGGGGGGGACCAATCAGAGAGGAGAACGTACAATGACATCACTGACTCTTGAATGTGAGACGGCTCCTTGTGTGTGCTGGGATTGTTTGTGGGTACGTTGGTATTCATTTATTTGTGTGTGTTAGGATTGTTTGGTTTTCTGTGTGTTCATTTTAATGTAATTAAATATAATAGTATAATATACTTATGTTTTAGGGCTATTACTTGAGTGTAATTTGTTGGAAATGCCACAGCCATCCATCAGCTATTAATGAGTGAAATGCTCTGTGAGAATATGTCTCTAGTTGACTGCGCCTGCCTCTGTATGAGACCATTTACATTTTACTAGACGGCTCATTTCTGACCAATCAGGGCATCTCTTCCCTGATTGGTTTAGGGAATTGACCTTGCTGCCAATCACATGCGGGAGACGTGGGTGTGTGGTGGTGGTGGTGTACCGGGCTGGTCCAGGTGGGCTGGGGGGGGACGTGTGTGTCTGGTTCTGTGCGGTCGAAGCGGGACAGCGCATCCTTCTGGATCTGCTCCAAGTGCTGCTCTAGTGGCAGGTCTCCGTACGTAAAGAACCTGCAGATAGACAGACTGGCATCACTACAGGGCTACGGTGTAGGTGTTGCTAGGGTGGTAGTGTGTATTACTGTTTACCTGCTGTTGCTAGGGTGTTCGTGTGTGTGTGTGTGTGTGTGTACCTGGCGTTGCTAGGGTGGTAGTGCAGGTGTGCCTGGCGTTGCTAGGGTAGTAGTGCACCTGGCGTTGCTAGGATGGTAGTGCAGGTGTACCTAGCGTTGCTAGGGTGGTAGTGCAGGTGTACCTGGCGTTGCTAGGGTGGTAGTGCAGGTGTACCTGGCGTTGCTAGGGTGGTAGTGCGTAGCGTGGAAGTGTCGGAGCTCCTCCCAGGTGAGGTCAGGGATGTTGAGCGGTTCTCCTCCAGACACCACAGAGTAGGTGTGGTCTGGGAACAGCTTGTTCTGCAGCTGCTGGCCGTACACACTCTCGTTGTCTGACTGCACGCACACACACACGCATGGGATTTAACTTTATTAATTTACTATATAATACACATTACATGGCTTCGTTGAATACTCGATTCTGATTGGTCAATTACGGCATTCTACGGTCTGTTATTTCTGAATAACAGACCGTTGCTATGGACGCTGTTTCCAACCGTAGTATCCAACATTTTTTTAGCAGGAGGAAGAGGAGAGGTGACTTACGAAGGCTCCCTTCATCTCGTTGAAGACCACTCCCTTAAAAACCAGAGGAGAGCTGGGGTCCTGAGGGTCCTCATTCTCCAACCGCCACCCCTCCTGTCTGGAAAACAAACACAATTTTAAAAAAGCGCTTTGTTGTGTTTGGAAATTGGATTCTATAATAGTCGTGAGATTCGGTACCCATCCGCATCAAAGGAAAAACCCACTGACCTGAAGTCCTGCTCGCGGAGGCAGGGGAAGAACACCGCGTCCAAGTAGATGGACAGAAGGTTCTGGAAGTCCTTGGAGTTTTGGGTGGAGAACGGATACATGGTGTAGTCACTGGCTGCCCAACCGAGAGGAGAAAAGAACAATGACCACAATGCAACAGGGGGAGCGAAGAGAAGAAAACAACGATGACCACAATGCAACAGGGAACTACAAAATGGAGTTGATCTAGGTGCTCTATTTCTATAATCTAATATATTTCTATTCACGATTTAGTCATTTAGCAGACGCTTTTCACTCCAAAGCGACTTCCAGTCTTTTTTTCCAGACACGTGTACATACAGGTAGGGGTTAGGGGGCATCTTGCGCTAGGATGCCTACAGTTTAAGCTGTGGACGTTGGGGATCGAACCCAGAACCTTTCGGCTGGGAGTCAAACACCCTGACCAGTGACCACTACACTATCCTGAATCTCTAGACGACTAGATCAGTCCACCAGCCTACCCAGTGGACCGTACCAACTGGTAGGCAGATCTATCCATCACACATCTGGGTGGACACTCCCACTTGTGATGTCACTAGGGAGTAGTCACATGACAATTTAGAAACGGCCTGTAATGGCGAATCACACTGACACCTGGTGGTAAAACAGGGGCCCAATAAGACTAAAGCTGTGGAGGTGAAAGGCGTTGTACCGGTGAAGGCGTTCATGAAGGTGGAGAGCGAGCGGTTGAGCATCTTGAAGAAGGGGTCCCGGCAGGGGAAGCGCTCCGAGCCGCACAACACCGTGTGCTCCAGGATGTGAGGGACGCCGGTGCTGTCCCGCGGCGTGGTCCGCAACTGGACGCTGCGGGGGGGGGGGGGGGGGGAAACAAACGCACCCATAATGCTCCTTTAGAAACTCGTGGTAGAAGGTCCCAGAGGAAGCTGTGCTTGTGTCTGTTGTTTAGGGTCAGGATACAGTGTGTAGTGACGGGGTTATGAGTGTGTAGTGATGGGGTTAGGGTACAGTGTGTAGTGACAGGGTGAGGGTACAGTGTGTAGTGACGGGGTTATGAGTGTGTAGTGATGGGGTCAGGATACAGTGTGTAGTGACGGGGTTATGAGTGTGTAGTGACGGGGTTAGGGTAAAATGTGTGTCTAGAGGGTTATGGTACAGTGTGTAGTAACGGGGTTATGAGTGTGTAGTGATGGGGTTAGGGTACAGTGTGTAGTGATGGGGTTAGGGTACAGTATGTAGTGACAGGTTTATGAGTGTGTAGTGAGTGGGTGAGGGTACAGTGTGTGTCTAGAGAGTGAGGGTACAGTGTGTAGTGAGTGGGTGAGGGTACAGTGTGTGGTGAGTGGGTGAGGGTACAGTGTGTGGTGACGGGGTTATGAGTGTGTAGTGACGGGGTTATGGTACAGTGTGTAGTGACGGGGTTAGGGTACAGTGTGTAGTGACGGGGTTATGGTACAGTGTGTAGTGACGGGGTTATGGTACAGTGTGTAGTGACGGGGTTATGGTACAGTGTGTGGTGACGGGGTTAGGGTACAGTGTGTAGTGACGGGGTTAGGGTACAGTGTGTAGTGACGGGGTTAGGGTACAGTGTGTAGTGACGGGGTTATGGTACAGTGTGTGGTGACGGGGTTAGGGTACAGTGTGTAGTGACGGGGTTAGGGTACAGTGTGTAGTGACGGGGTTAGGGTACAGTGTGTAGTGACGGGGTTATGGTACAGTGTGTAGTGAGTATGTACAGTCTGGTATGCGTTGGTACCTGAAGAGGTTGTTGGAGTCATCTCTGGCAGCATGGAGGTACTGGGCTCCGGTTCGGTCGTGGGTCAGTTTGATGGCGGTCAGAAACAGGTCAGGAACCGACACCACCTGCAGACAGACAGACAGACAGACAGACAGACAGACAGCTCAATAGCTAGCAACACAGCAGGCTAGCCAGGCTAACCGCTACACCTTCCTTACTATCCAGTGATTATTTTAGTTACTATTTACTATTAGAAAACGCTTTTATCTGCAGGTTACAGTAAATTCAGACACAGGTCATTAAGGAGCAGGTAGGGGTTAGACAGTACAGAGACAGGTCATTAAGGAGCAGGTAGGGGTTAGACGGTACAGAGACAGGTCATTAAGGAGCAGGTAGGGGTTAGACAGTACAGAGACAGGTCATTAAGGAGCAGGTAGGGGTTAGACGGTACAGAGACAGGTCATTAAGGAGCAGGTAGGGGTTAGACGGTACAGAGACAGGTCATTAAGGAGCAGGTAGGGGTTAGACGGTACAGAGACAGGTCATTAAGGAGCAGGTAGGGGTTAGACGGTACAGAGACAGGTCATTAAGGAGCAGGTAGGGGTTAGACGGTACAGAGACAGGTCATTAAGGAGCAGGTAGGGGTTAGACGGTACAGAGACAGGTCATTAAGGAGCAGGTAGGGGTTAGACGGTACAGAGACAGGTCATTAAGGAGCAGGTAGGGGTTAGACGGTACAAAGACAGGTCATTAAGGAGCAGGTAGGGGCTAGACAGTACAGAAAAAGGTCATTAAGGAGCAGGTAGGGGCTAGACAGTACAGAAAAAGGTAGAGGTTAGGGGGCATCTTGGTGTAGGATGCCTACAGGTAGACTGAGGATATTGGGGATCAAACCCAGAAACATTTGACTGTTCAACCCTCTTATAAACGGTCATTGTTGAGGAAGGGTTTGTAATCCAAGTCGGAGTCCAAAATGAGATCAAATAGGTTCAACATCGGCTGTCATCACCGCCGGGTCGATCGATACTATAAAAGGTTAGCCGGGGAACGTTTGAATGTTTTCATGTTTACCTCCTTCACTGTGAACCCGTGGATGGTCTGTCCAGGCTGGTACTGAAGAGCTCTCTCCCGCGCCGAAGTGCTTTTGAGCCTCCATGTGTGCTGCGGTCCGGTGTGTCTGGTCGGGTCACATTTACTTTTGGTCAGTATGTAGTAGTATAGTACTACCCTATAGTACTACTCTATTGTGTATTCATAGTCATACCACTGACTACACTATCTAGTACTACACATACTGTACACTTACAGTACCAGTTCCTATACTGTATAGTTAGACTAGACTAAGTACTAATAGCACTACTTGTACTCACTGTGCTTACTGCTCATCTTACTAATTATCTTCTGTATGATATACTGTCTGTACATATACTGTACATATACTATATGTACATACTATATGTATATATACTGTACATATAGTATATATACATACTGTACATATAGTATATGTACAGTATGTATATACTATATGTACATACTGCTGACATGAGTTGTCTGCCCTCATATCTACGACTACAGCCACATGTCTCCTACTACTAATAAAGGACATATTATTATTAGTAGTATTATTATTAGTATTATTAGTATTAGTATTATTAGTAGTACATCTTCACTCACCTGAGGTGTCGCAGCTTCTGGGCGGTGGTTCTGACCAGACGGAACATCGTCTCTACTATTGATAAGGTTTATATTCATAAGGTTTATATTCATAAGGTTTGTATAAATAAGGTTTATATAAATAAGGTTGATATTAGTAATGTTTCACCATCTGTCCCGGCAGCCCTGGAATCTCATGCCGTATGTTCAGCAGACGACTGATGACGTTCCTACATGCTGGATGTTGATTGGTCGAGCGAAGCAGCAAGCTCGCCTGTGATTGGCTGAAACTAAAAACTACAAATCGGACCCAGTTTGAAGGACGTTTGCATCATGAAACACATTTTGAGGCTGTGGTTTATTTTCCTTCATGCATTTATAAAGATATTTTACACATCCCTTAAGAGCAGACTAAAACCTATAAACAATGTAAAATAAATCAATGTCATCAAATCAACGTTCAATAAAAATCAATCCATTTGGTCAGTCAATGTTATTAATGTTGAACAAG
>JAOPHQ010004640.1:62500-77280 GCA_030340625.1 Merluccius polli | reverse complement strand
GTGGGGGGGGGGGGGGGGGGGGGGGGGGGGGGGGGGGGGGGTTGTAAGACACTTTAAAAACAGGTCTATTTCCATGTGTTTCTCCCCTCCCTATAGCCCAGCGCATTTAAACAAGTCCATTCCCTGCTCTGTGTGCATATTTCCCATTAGAGGCCCCCGCTGCTGTTTGGAGAAACTGCAGCTCTGGGGAGACAGCCCTGTCAAATACTTAACAACCGCCATTTTTCACACCGCCACCGCTATCGTTATCGTCCGCTCTCTCTCTTGCTCACTCTGTCTCTTCTTCTCCTCTCTCTCTCTCTCTCTCTCTCTCCACTGCCGCCACAGCCACCTATAGCATTATGGAGATGGGCCATGGGGGAAAGGGGGGAAAGGAGGGGGAGGAGAGGTTGGGTGGTGGAAGAAAAGGGGAAAGAAGAAGAAGCTTTGAGGAGAGGCAGAGAGAGAGAGAAAGAGGAGCAGGTCCATCATGAGGGTGAGAGGGGTGAGAGAGGTGAGGGGTGCACATGCAGCGATATGAACACAGCGCCGGCGCTTATATCATCTCACCGCCACCACTCCCATCTCCCTATCTGTAATTTTCTCTTCTCTCTCTCTCTCTCTCTCTCTCTTTCTCCCTCTCTCTCTCTCTCACTCTCTCTCTCTCGCTCTCTCTCCCCCCTGCTGCTCTCTTCTGTTTATATCCCTAGTACACTTCCTCACTCAATCAACTCCCCCCCCCCACCCCCCCCCCCCCCCCCCCCCCCCCCCCCCCCCCCCCCCCCCCCCCACCACCACACATACACACACTCACACATGCACATACACACACAACCAGACCAGACTATACTCCCCCCCCCCACCCCCCCCACCCCCCCCACCCCCCCCCCCCCCCCACCGCAAACACACCCCTGCTCCAGGTTCCCACCTCACCCACACACACCCACGTCAGCAGAGGAGGGGAGTGTCATCTCTTCAATGATTCATACCGACATTGCGTGCTGCAGATCAATATGCATTCCGTCGTGCATTCTGTACTGTCTGTCCTGCTGCCCCGGGCCGGGCCTTGCCGTGCTTCATGGACCTCTTCCCTCTCCTGTTTTGGTTCTGGTGCATCAGCAGCCCCGGCGCTCTCCGCTGGAATACATTGAGCTCTCCCGCAAACAATACGGCGTATCGATTCGGAGAAGTTCATTTCTATGGTAACAATAGGCCTAGCCCATAAATTCTCATTTGCGGCGGCGACACCACGGCTGCCATTGTTATCGTAGCGTGCGCGGCCGGACATTACCATACCATACAGGGATTAATAAATTAGCAAAACCAGTGGGGGGGTTGAGCGTAATAAAGAACCTGATCGATATTTCATTCGGGGTTTGCAGGTGGATGTAGTGGGTGAGTGGATGAACAGCGGGGAGGAATAGGTTAAAATTGATCACTAAATAAGCTAACACAGTGGATTTGCTAATGAGTAAGAGACAGCGGGAGTGGGAGAGAAAAAGAAAAGTGCCTGCATTTGTAGTTTGGAAATACTGTCACGATTGGCTCTGTCGTATTGACAGGGCGACATCACCCAAAGGGCAAACAAAGACAAAGCTCTGCAGAGCTTCACTAATCTCTACAAGGAGCTCGAACATTTCAGGAACATGGGAAATCCACATTGGCCTATGTGCCAAAAAGCCCTGTCTCTATTCTGTAAATAGCTGCGAGTGTGTGTGTGTGTATGTGTGTGTGTGTGTGTGTGTGTGTGTGTGTGTGCGCGTGCGCTATCGGGATCACTCTGTCTTCAGTCACTTTTCGCACACGTGTCACTTGGGATGATCAGCATCTTTAGCTCAACCTTGATGCTCAGCAAACTCGGTCGTAACGTGGCGAAACGCGGCATCAAGCGTTGGCCAAGCAAAACGACCGCCGCAGGCTTTGATTGTGTGCTAACTGAGAGCTTTTAAGAGCCCTTCTCCCGATGATTAATCATTTCTCCTCCTCCTCCTCCTCCTCCTCCTCCTCCTCCTCCTCCTCCTCCTCCACTTCCACCTCCTCCTCCTCCTCCACTTCCACCTCCTCCTCCTCCTCCTCCACCACCACCACCCAGCCCCTCCATAACACAACAAGCTCAACGAACACCATCCCCGCATCCTCAGCCCCTTCTCCGCACAAAAGCCCACTATCCCCTTTCAATTACCGACAATGACGAATCTCAGCTCTGGGGCGCGAGAGCCGGCCGTCCTCGCCGCTCGCCAAACCGATTCGCTCTCGAAAAAAAAATAAAAAAAGCGGGAGAAGAGCGGGAGAGGGCGGGTTTTGGGGGAGCAGCGGTTAACTTCCTTGCTACACACCTTGCACTTTGCGTTTTCCCTCATCACACTCGGAAACTACGGCATTGTCCCGTTCACTCGGGTCGGTCGGGCGATCGCCGCCGCCGTCGCACCGAGACACGACACACGCAAGCGCACAGAGACGCGCACGCGCACACACGCACACACTCGAGTGTTCGGGACCGAACACAAATGGATTTGTTTCGCCGCTAAGTGTCATTGGCACTGTGGGTGCCGTAAAAGCGAGGTAAGTATGACGCGGGGAGGTTTTGCGCGAGCTATGTCTCCAGACCGCCTCTTCTCCATCAGGCTTTAGCAGCCTAGCGGGGGACACTCATTTACTCTATGGAATATTACTATCCCTCCTCCCTGTTACCATGGCAGCCACTATAAAAAGACTCCCTCCTCGTCGCTATTATTTGACCCCCTCCGTTACGCGGGAGAGGAGCCCCTTATTGATTTTCATCTCTCATGTGTTGCAATGCAGAGGAGGGAAATTAACATACCATGAACTACTTACAGTAGTGGCCGGGATCATACGCCGGATATTTACTGTACACCCGTACAGCGGGACGCCAGCGGTGCATTCGAATTGCCGAAACCCTGGCGAAATACAGCACAATGCACTCAGACCTAAATGCACCGCACGCGCGCACACACACACAAATACACACACACACACACACACATATACAATACTGTATATCCCTGCTATACACCAGAGATTGTCTATGCGAGGTAACCAGATAGCAATCTAATACTGTATAATTGAACATAATATTAACGTGCGGTTTAACACGTGTTTTAAATTGTGTTTCAACGTGTGCATCAACATGTGTGCATCAACGTGTGTTTCAACATGTGTTTCAACGTGTGTTTTGTCATCTGTCCCCCAGGGTGGTCAAAGAGCACCTCGGGGAGCAGGAGGTGGCCATTTCTCTGACCATCGAGTCCATAGAAGAGGGAGACCTGGGGAACTACTCCTGCTACGTGGAGAATGGCAACGGTCGCCGCCAGGCCACTGTGCAGCTCTGCAGGCGAGGTAAGACCTCTGACTCCCCCCCCCCCCCCCCCCCCCCCCCCACCCCCACCACAACACACAACACACACACACACACACACACACACTTTTTTCATTTTACATTTCAAACCTTTATTTAAGCCTTGACGATCATTGAGGTTCCCCTCATTTGCGATGACGTCGAGGAAACAGAGAAACACAGAGTGGACAACGCTCAGTGAAAACCGTTGCACACTGAGGTGAAGTGGTTTGAGACCCTAGTCTTGAGTTGTCCAGGGGTAGTGAGGGGGTCCATCTTAAAGATGTGTCGCAGATAATTCCCTGTGGTTGGTGCACAAAAACTAAAGGGCAGATTTCCTGCGGGACTTGAAGCATAAGACAGCGAGTAGAGCGAGTTTGGTAGGGTCCTCTGGTCCAGTCCAGCATAGACGTGATATAGGATGGTGAATGTCCGATAAGGGATGTATGTAAGTGTTTATCATGCCTCTGTGCCAGAGAGGACCAGCCAACTTTGTCATACAGAATGCACTTCCACTGGCGCGGTGGTAATCTGGGATCCAGCAGTCCTGCTATGTTACAGCAGAAGAGGAGACGGCACAGAGCCTGAGCCGGAAACCAAAAGAAGAAGAAGAAGAAGAAACTAATTTGCGCGGGTGGATGAAGCTTTCAGAAGGGGATTTTAATAAGTGCATTTCTACAGTGGCCAGTCTACACTGTGTTGATTTGAAACCTTTATCTCAAGCAACATGAATGGTTGAAACAAATATGAAGCGAAATATAGTGCAACGCCTCGTTCCCGCAGATCGGAGCTTGTCTGCCACCAGACTTTAGATATTAATCTAAAGTCTCATTTGTGCAGTGGTGACACAACCAAAGGTGTCACAAAGTCTCAAAGGTTTAAAAGAGGGCTTGACACAGCACAACTCTGTCAC
Source organism: Merluccius polli (assembly GCA_030340625.1). NCBI lineage: Eukaryota > Metazoa > Chordata > Actinopteri > Gadiformes > Merlucciidae > Merluccius > Merluccius polli. The sequence continues at coordinate 73,033 of JAOPHQ010004640.1, read as the reverse complement.
AACCTATATTTCCCACTAGGCCTCTTTAGTCCAAAGGACCACTTTGACAATATATTTCCAGACTTGCATAGCTACTTATATCCTCTGAAAACCTCCTTCGTCCAAGGACCACATTGAAATGCGTTTGCCGTGTTTTTCCAGCGGGATGGATACAGTTCTCTGAGCCTCGGCCTCTACATTTTCCTCATTCTCGTATTTCCTCCACCTTGGTAGTGTGCGCTTGCGCTCCAGCCAGTTAGCAGTTAGCAGTGCTGGTTAGGGTCTGGTTTTATCCCCCCCCCCCCCCCTCCCCAATGTGTGTCCGGGTGTCTGTGTGGCTTATTTTGTCTCCCCCAGCACGGCTTGTCTGGAGCTCTCTTCGTCTCTATGGTTTTTCGCTTATCCTAAAGCGTTAATTTGACGGCTGTTTAGACGGCAAATTGGTACTTGGCTCCCTTCTCCCAACAGGCCAGCAAGTCTGGCATACATTTACATAGCGAGCCTCCGGGTACGGTCCCCTGCCCCAGCCTTTAACTCAGTCTCAGCCGATGCCTTCTGCTGTCCAGTGCTATTCCAGACCCATTCTCTCTCAAGCCTCTAATTGCGTTATATCTCCTCTGTGAAGCCATCACATTTTTTTTCTCCCGGAGAGAGACATAAACACAGTCCGATTTAGGCAAAATATTCAATCATTTCCGAGTGTCTGCTGTCTCTCACTCGTTTCGTTCCCCCCCCCCTCCCCCCTCTCTCTCTCTCTCTCTCTCGCTCTCTTGCTCTCTGTCTCTGTCGTCTCTACGCTCCATATCCCCTATCTCTCAGCACCCCACCACCCAACCTCTCTCTCTCCCTCCCTAACTCCCTCTCTCCCTCATTATTCGGATGTTTATTTCATGTTTCCCCACCCAGAATGCAGTATTCATTATGCCTACAGCACGACTTGTCTTCATAGGTTGCAACGTCATATGAGAGCAGGAGGGGGGGGGGGGGGGAGATACTGAAAGAGAGACGGGGGGGGGGGGGGGGGGGGGGGGATACTGAAAGAGAGATGGAGGAGGAGAGAGATAATAAAAGAGAGAAGGGGGGACGGAGAGTGATACTGAAAGAGAGAAGGGGGGACGGAGAGTGATACTGAAAGAGAGAAGGGGGGAGGGAGAGTGATACTGAAGGAGAGAATGGGGGGGGGAGAGATACCGTAAGAGAGGTGGTGGGGATGGAGAGTGATAGATGATGGAGATACTGAAAGAGAGACGAGGGAGGGAGATGGAGAGAATGAAAGATGGAGAGAAGAGGATGCAGGGGGGGAGGAGGAGGAGGGGGAGGAGGGGAGAGGGAGAGACACTGAAAGAGAGAGTGACTGAAAGAGAGTGTGACTGAAAGAGAGAGTGACTGAAAGGGATCAGGGGAGGTGGAGAGAGCTACTCAAAGAGAGGAAAGGAGGGTGGAGAGAGGGTGACTGAAAGAGAGAAGGGGAGGAGGGGACAGGGAGCGATGATGGACGCTATTGATCTCTCGGGGAAGCTGTACAGTAATGGAGAGGGTCGGGGAAAAGGCTGAAACAAAAACAAAACACGATGCCGCCGAAACGCGGTATTCGTAAAAAGCACTTACGAAAAGATTACACGGTAAAAGACTAATGCGTCGTATTGCATTGAGCAACACCTTGACGGCGGGGGGTAGGAGGAAAGGTGCATTGCGGTTGCCATGGCAGCCACGGGGGGGGGGGGGGGGGGGGGCTGCCTCGAGCGGCGGCAATGACAGAGATATAAGGCGCACCTGTTCTAGCTGTGCCAGCCAGGTAAACGCTGCTTTAATTCAGAACATAACTCTTCTCCCCTCCGCCACCATCCACCACCCCTCTCCCACTCCACATAAACCGGCTCTCTTAAGGGAGGCTGGAGGGGAGGAGGGGAGGAGGGTGGGGGTTGGGAGAGGGGAGAGGAAGATGAAAGAGAAAAAGGGAAGTAAAAGGGAAGAAAATGAGAGCGCTAAAAGAGTCAGCAGGAAGATAAAGAGGAGCAATATGGATTGGAGTCGGACTAGGGAGAGAAATTTGTTTTTTCCTCAACAGTAAAAAAAACAAAAAAAACAGAGTCGCCATTTTGTGACCAAACTTTTCCCTGTCCTTCTTCTTCACACGGAGACAGCTGGAGCCGCGTTGCTGATTGCCAATCCGGAAAAATAAATTATCTCAACATACACACATACATACACACACTCGCAGGCGCACACGCACGCACACACACACACGCTCACACTCACACTCACACACACACGCTTGGGTCGCTCTCTGCGTTTCTCGCTCATTTCTCTCCTCATTTTAGACCTCACGTCTAATTAATTATGGAAATGGACACATCTTGGCTATGAGCCAGAAACCACCATGACTGTCAGCATCTAACACGGCAGTAGATTATTTCTTTACTTCTTTCACTTCTTTCAGTCATTTCTTGCTCTTTTTATTTTTTCCTGGGGGGGGGGGGGGGGGTAAAGGCCAAGCGAGAAAATGGCAAGCCGTGAGATATATTACCTGTGTCACTCATGTCGTCCTGTCATTACTGTTATGGGATGGAAACAGGAGGGGGAAAAAAACTGCTGAAACACAGCTTCAGCCATTGTACGCATAATGAACATGCAGACATGATTGCCTCAATCATTTGTAATTATATATCATGTTTTGTGCGTGTGTGTGTGTGTGTGTGTGTTCCCCCCCCCCCCCCCAGCAGAGCTTATGTACACGGTGGAGCTGGCAGGGGGTCTGGGGGCCATCTTGCTGCTGCTCGTCTTCCTCATCTCCCTCTACAAATGCTACAGGATCGAGCTGATGCTCTTCTACCGGAGGAACTTTGGCAGCGAGGACGTGGATGGAGGTCAGCACGCCCCAAACACTCGCTCTCTCTTTTTCTCTCTCTCTCTCTCTCTCTCTCTCTCTCCCTCTCTCTCTCTCTCTCTCTGTGTCTCTCTCTCTCTACAATGTGGCCAATTCTCACTTATTTCCATGCCCTCTTTCCTATATCTAATATTGGGAATAATGTGTGATAGTGTGTGTGTTTTGTATTTGCGTGTACATGTGTGTGTGTGTGTGTGTGTTGTGACATGTGTGCCTCTATTTATAAACTGTGTCTCTGCTAGAGAGGGACACTCTGCTCAAAAAGGCCCCCATTTCTTCTCTTTCACTCGCTATCTCGCTCTCCATCTGTCTGCACTGCTCTCTATCTATCTTAGTCTCTATCTCTCTCTCAAACACACACTGACACACAGACACACACACACACACACCTACACACACACACACACACATACACCTACACACATACTCACACAAACACACACACTCATACACATACACACACACACACACACACACATAAACACACGCACACATACAGACACACACACACATACATACACACACACACACACACACATAAACACACACACACATATATACACACACGCCAAAATGCACACAAATTTATGTCCACAGACACAACGAGGCCGTGGCGTGGGCGTGCACGTGAGTGTGTGTGAGGGTTGCGGCATGAGCTGCATGTGGATGGGGAGAGAGGGTAGACAGATTTTCAATTTGTTGCCCATTTAAAAAGAGATCAGTCTCAATATGTCATGGAATGATGCCCAGACTCGACCGCGGACGGCCAGATACCACGACGAGGAGAGAGGGAGGTGGGGGTGTGTGTGTGTGTGTGTGTGGGGGGGGGTTAGGGGGGTTTGTGTGTGTGTGTGCGTGTGTGTGTTTGTGCATGTGATGGAGCTTCATCCCTAGAGGGCATGAGTGGCGCACCAGAGTAAACAGACGGAAATTGAATCGCCACTTTTTGTTTTCCACCTGAAATGCGGTTTGCTCCGAGCTTGGTGTCGCACCGTTTTGTTTTTTCATGTGTTTCTGTTTTTTATTACTTGTAGTCTGGGGTTTTCTTCATTCTCAGATTCATTATCTCCCCCGCTCTCTCCAGCACTTTGCGACGGAGTTGCGAATCAGAGGAATCCCTTCCTGCAGTGTTGTGAATTATCCATATGTAACAGACTGTTTTGTTGACTCAAAACTTTCCCATGAATAAGTCAGACCACCGAAGGGCCCCACAGCGAGACGTTGCCGTTTTTCATTCGCTTCGACTTGTAGAGGTGGCTAATTTGCCAGGTCGTTTTTTTGTATATATATATATATATATATATACTCATTTGAAAGCACTGTTTGATGTTTGGATCACGGCGGGCCCGGGCCCCTCCAACGCGTTTCAAAGCTCTTCCATGGCCCCTCAAAGAACTTGTGAAAAGCGCCTGCCTCCCTCCCTGGCTGACCCACATTCACTGGTTTCCACTGAACATAATGACGAAGACCGTCTCTAGACTCCCTAGACTCTACCTGTTGGTTGCTGCTGGCTCTTATTATTCTCTTTTGGGCAATATTGAAACGTAAGGCAATGAGAGATTGTGTGTGTGTGTGTTTGCGTGTGTGTGTGTGTGTGTGTGTGTGCGCGTGGTCACGTGTGCGCGTGTGCGTGTGCCAGGGTCGGTTATGCGTTACAGGTATACAAGTATACCTTTGTTAGCAAAGTCGTATTTTGTCCTTTTTGTCCATCGGTCTTACAGTCTTGCTTCACTCCCCCTGTTGCCTAGACAACAAGGACTACGATGCGTACCTGTCCTACACCAAGGTGGACCCTGACCAGTGGAGCCAGGAGACCCGGGAGGAGGAGCGCTTTGCCCTGGAGATCCTGCCGGACGTCCTGGAGAAACACTACGGCTACAAACTCTTCATCCCCGACCGGGACCTCATCCCCACAGGAAGTAAGGAACCAACCACGCATGTGTGTTTGTGTGTGCGCGTGTGTGTGTGTGTGTGTGTGTGTGTGTGTGTGTGTGCGCGTGCACGTGTGTGTGTGTGCGTGCATACGTAATGTATTTATAAATGCACTTTGTGGTAGTTGTTTCTACATTAGCGTTGCTATTTGCTTGCTGTTGCATTGCTTACACGTGTCTTAGTCCAGGCTTTTCTGTTTGTCTCTGGTCTTGTTTGTCTGCGTCACTGTCTCTTGTTTGAACACAAACGCTCGCACAGAAAGAATATGCATTAAATAGACAAATATATGAATGCATAGGCAAAACTGAGTCTTAGCTAAGCCTTAGCAAATTACACACGGAAGCCACTGAGATGAATGCATCCTTTTCTTCGGAAACCCTGTTAGTTTGGGAACCCGGTATATTTGCTCAAGCATTTGCTCAACCATATATAGTTTATTGTATTTGTTTTTTGTATTATTATTTCCCGTCTCCAGCAGAGTATTCCACGTTGTTAACCCCCAGCCAACTACATTAAACCACAGCATGCGTTGGAAATGGGGGACTATTGGCCGACGTGTAACACGGACCTGATATGCGCTCACCGCAGCGCTGCCTCAGCATTTTATTCGGGGCGTCCATGTAACGCGTGAGACTTCTCTCTGAGCGCGTACGCTCGCTGCGCCGCGGCGCTGCTTAGCAGCCCGTGTGTGCTAAAGTGGTAAAGAGCGGGGCGCTAGTTAGCCGCCGTGCTCCCTGTGTAAAGGCTTTGTGTTGACAGGCGGATCATTAAAAAAAAAAGAAAAGAATAACTGCATCCTCATTGGTCCAGACGGAATTAAATATATGTGCGAAATAAGCAGCGGCGGCGGCGGCGGCGAGCCCAGCTGTGTTATCCGCCTCCGTCCTTTAATCAAAGAAGAAAGAAATTGCCACCGGCATAAATGTCGGGGGGGAAAATTGCAGTTGTTGATTTCCAATCAGGGCGTTGATGTATTGTAGGAGATAGAGGCCCGTCTAAGAAAGTATACAACAGGTTTCTGTTTGTTTGTATGTGTGTATGTGGGTGTGAAGGGTGGTGGGTGGATAGGGACATGGTTGCCTGTGTGTGTGTGTGTGCGTGCGTGTGTGCGTGTGTGTGCGTGTGTGTGCATGCAGCTCTTAAAGTCTCTTCCTGTGACCTGAGTTTGAACGCTGCCATGTTTATGTTTAGGTCTCACCAATGAGCATTACCAGGATGACACTCGACTGCTTGGAGGTACTCTCCCTTAGACCTTTCCTTTTGTATAGACACCTCCCATGCTTCCTAAAGGGACACTGTGTGTGTGTGTGTGTGTGTGTGTGTGTGTGTGTGTGTGTGTGTGTGTGTGTGTGTGTGTGTGTGTGACTAGAAAACACAAAGCTTAGCACTTGGACACCAGTAGGATGTGCCACCACGCTTGTCAAGCCCCATCCCTCATCTCCAGTACTTTGTGGTTTGACTTTGTGTTTCTGTCAGTTGGAAGCCCGGAGGGCTGATGTCAGTGTGCACCCTGCATGGCCTCGCACATATTAAACTGAAACCGGATGCGCAATACACACACACACAGTAGCTAGCTATGGATTGGTCGATGTCAAAGAGATTGAACAGAGGAAATCGGCCCAAAGACCAAAGCTAAAGCTAGCTAGCGCTACCGCGGAACAGTGTACAGTGTCTGTGTCCTTGTGGTCGCCGTTGTCTCGTGTTTCATGTGGTTCAATGTGTCCTTGTTGAGTGTTTTGTTGTCCTACGAATGCGCCGCAAGCTCGAGCTCAAATCAACCCATTCCCATGACTTAAAGTAAACTCCACTCGGAACCCCATCCTCCATTTCCCTTTTTCCGCCCCATCTTCCCCTCACGGTCTGGTTGTCGCCCCGTAGCGTACATCGAGGACGTGGCGCGCTGCGTGGACCAGAGCAAGCGCCTCATCATCGTCATGACGCCCAACTACGTGGTGCGCCGGGGCTGGAGCATCTTCGAGCTGGAGACGCGCCTGCGCAACATGCTGGCGACGGGCGAGATCAAGGTGATCCTGATCGAGTGCGCCGAGCTGCGCGGCATCATGAACTACCAGGAGGTGGAGGCGCTCAAGCACACCATCAAGACCCTCACCGTCATCAAGTGGCACGGCCCCAAGAGCAACAAGCTCAGCTCCAAGTTCTGGAAGCAGCTGCGGTACGAGATGCCCTTCCGCCGCACCGAGCCCCTGCTGAGCCACGAGCCCGCGCTGGACGTCAGCGAGCAGGGCCCCTTCGGCGAGCTGCAGACCGTCTCCGCCATCTCCATGGCCGCCGCCACCTCCACCGCCATGGCCACCGCCCACCCGGAGCTGCGCTCGTCCTTCCACAACACCTACCACACCAGCATGCGGCAGAAACACTACTACCGCAGCTACGAGTACGACATCCCGCCGGGCGGCACCCTGCCGCCGCTCTCCTCCCTGGGCAGCCAGCACACCTACTGCAACATCCCCCTCACGCTGCTCAACGGCCAGCGGCCCCCGGGGAAGAGCCGCGAGCACAGCCTGGAGGAGGCCCACGCCAACAACGCCATGCTGCCGCTGTTGCCCCGGGAGACCAGCATCTCCAGCGTCATCTGGTAGCGGCCGGAGGAGGAGGGGAACCGAGCCGTGGCCGCGGAGCGACGGCGGCGACGGCGGTGGTGCAGCCAGGATCTTACAGGGGGGCGAGTTGAGGGCGCCGACGGCAGGCACAGCGCTGGAGGAAGGGGGGTTGTGGGGGTGGGGAGGGGTGTGGGGGACAGAGGTGGACATCACATTTGGAGGCAAAAATGGGGGGGGAAACAATGTTGTGTTTTTTTTTCCGGCGAAAGGATGATGACTCGCGGACGGAGGAAGCAGGAAGAGGATTAAAGTCGCTCGGTGGAGGAGGAACTACAAGCGGAAGGGGGTGGGAGGGGAGTGGTGTGGTGTGGGGGGGGGGGGGGGGTTTGGGGGAGTGGGGTGGGGGGTGTGGGTGGGGTGTTTTGTCAGGCGGATGACTACTATATTACAGGACATGTTTGTTTTGTATCGGGGGAGCGGCGGCGCAGTCTCGCTCGCCGCCGCGTCCCGTCGCGGTCGACGGTATCGGCGACGCGCCGGTTTCTTTACTACTAATGACAGAGGAACTCTCCCATGAACTTGGAAAGATAATAAACACACACACACACACACACGACACAGACACGCAACTGCACTTGTGCACACGTGCACACGGAAGCAAGCGACCACGCAGACACACGTGTACGCCGAGCGGTACACCCATACAAACTAAAGGAAAACAGGGTCTTGTACATATTTCAACTTTATTTGTAGCATCAGTGTCTTCCTGTTGTTTTTTTTAATCAATCATGTGTCTTGCCTTCTCTACTGTTTGACCTTGCTTCGAAAACGTCACACGGGAGTTGTACATCTTTGGTCTTCTCTTCTTATTTCTTGTTTTGTAACTTTATTTTTGACGCGCTTCGCCGTGGCACCGGTATGTCGTGTACCCGCGCTGGTCTCATTTTGTATATGTTCTCGTTTGTTTCTTTCTTTTTTTTTTGTTTCGTTTTTGACATGACTTTGTGTAGCTTAAGAAGAAAAAAAAAAAACGTTTTAACATATTTTGAGTATTGCCTGGACATTTTTAAGGAGCTTCAAGGAGCTGAAACTTCTTTTTGTTGACCTGTACAAGGTGTAATCTAGTTTAAAAGAAACACTCTTTAAAAAAATCATAGAATATGCAAAAAGAAGGAGAAGCTGAGACACTACATCTTGTGGGACGAGGAGGGAGGGAGGGAGAGAGAGAGAGAGAGAGAGAGAGAGAGAGAGAGAGAGAGAGAGCTGCAGACAGAGAGAGGGGGGAAAGGTTGCAATACCTAAGCACTGCTAGACCTAAACTGACACAAGACTCTCGAAAGCTTCATATTTTCTATGGAAACAAGCAGCCCTGCTGTTTTAGCGTAATAGTGAAATGCCTCACCTTAAAAAGAAATCTGTAGATTATTTTAAAAAAAGAATTCTATTTTTATAACAAAAAAAGTTTGCTTGAGAAGTCATACTTATTTGCATTTCATCTTTCATGGAAAGAGGAGTTGTGTATTAGTGTTATGATGGTTTTGTACACTATGCGGTGTGTGGTTTCTGGTTTGTTAAGGCGGTATGGTGGATTTAAGTCCCACATGAGGAAAAAATGTCCTTGACGGTTATAGATTCAATGTGATTACACGAGTGATCACGTTTTTCAATGTTTCTTTTTTTTCTAAGCATACAATTCCCATCCCGAGGATTGATTTGGTTCATATGGATAGTTCATGTTTAAGGAAAGAAAAAGAATACATTTGTGTTTCGAAAGACTTTTTTTAATTATATTTGAAGGTGTGATTTCTGAGTATGCATAGCAAATAGATATGTATTCTATATATAATATAGATATTTATATATATATATATAAACACGATTTTCACTTGGAAAGAAATGTCTATCTTTATAGAAACACAGTCATTATCAGTTGCCCTTACTTTCTCACTGCACATTAAAAACATTGATCTCCTTTTGATGTTTCCCTTATGTGTCGATTTTCGCCATTCGTTGGCAGTTCACATCCAATCACATTCACTCCTTCACATACAGAAAAGCACTCCCAAAATGTCAGATTAATATTCAGATGAATGAGGTTTTAATTAAAGTTTGTGTCAGTGGCATTTCCTGGCATGCTGACATGTTATTGACATGTTTTTAATCAATAAAATCAAAAAACATTTTACAACCAAGCCAAACACGAATGATTGAAGGGAAAAAAAGACCTGACTGAACTCAAAAGCAAAACTTGGTAGAAGAAAATCAAAAAAATAGAAATAAAGTATTTTTCTGTCCCCAAGCTACCTGCTGTTTAACTGCTTCAAATAAAATCTTTTTCTTTGCATTTTTCTTTGTTTTGCTTGACCTAAACAAAACCATTTTTTTATTCTTATGTATTATTCTTGATAAATGGAGTAAATGTATATTTTGTCCAGCGAGACATGGGTAGCGCACAATTGTTTTAAATGTGACCTAAATAAACAGTTAAATTGATAGTAATATAAACGCACACACACACACACACACCCCTACAAACACCTGATATCTTCAGTAGGGCATGTCACACATCCACAGAATCAACAGAAACACACAGCCCAGCAAATTGAAATTATCCATCACACACATACTGAAATCAAACAATCACAAAGCAAAAATAAGGCCGCAAACTAATTAAATCATGTCCCTTACCTTATAACCCCCCCCACACACACACACACACACACACACACACACACCACCACCACTATTGTACTCTCACTGCCCCTCTCTATGATTCTCATCTATCTTCATCCACACACTGAGCACTGTGTTCACACACCTGCGTCTGAAGCTGTGCTGTTAACATGTAACATGCAGGCCATGTGCTCACCATTGGCCGCAACTGTTCTCCTGTAATGACTTGATTTGTTATTCCAGCCTCCCACTCCTACGGCTTGGTGGACTATGAAATGAATATACGGGTCGACGACGGCCTTGTGACCAGAATCCCAATATATGTTTCCAGTCTCCAAAACACCCCAAAGAATAATGGCAGCACGGGGCGACCGAGGCAGGTTTATGCACGACCTTAACGTCCTGACATTAGCAGGGTAGCTGGGGAACAAGTCGCTAACCTCCAGCAGCCTGTTGTTGTTCAGGGAAATCCACCCCTCCACCGCAGCTGCTGTTCACCTT